>JAQQSO010004576.1:0-12672 GCA_028658305.1 Pachyuromys duprasi | reverse complement strand
AAAAGACTATATTTTTTAATGAATGGAAGCATTTCCATAAGGATCTCTCAACATCTGCAAATTGAGCCATCCTACATCACACGCAACAGAATTAAGACACTGCCAGTGTGTTTTGAGTACTATAACACTGGATGTCCAATGTTTAGCCTCACTTTTAAGCATTTACCCTGTCTCAAAAAAATTTAAGAAAAAATAACAAAACACTATCTATACATTACTACTTATATATCACCACCAGCCAAAAGTAGCGACATTTCAGCTTTGTTCCGTTCTTCTCGGCTGATACACTATGACTGTAACTGAGGTCGGCTAACAAGTCATGATTTATCAAAGGCTCTGTGATATCACTGTTACCTCTCAGACTTGCAGATGCAAGGCTAGACTTTAAAGAGTTATGTTTTAAAACGTCCTTATAGGGATAGGACAGGCTATAAAAAAAGATACACACAAAGAGCAACACAGTTTGTAAAGACCTCATACATTTATATCCCCACAAAGCCACACCAAAATAAGAACATACTGAATCAACAGTACGGCTGAGCTGGTTTGATTTCTCCAATAGTCTGGTATCTGTGTGCAAAGACGTGAGCCTATTCTACCATAAAGTCCAAGGAGCAGAATTAGCAGGAACAGCCTTTCCGACAGAAGGGCCAGGTGGGGAAAATAAAGATGTCGTGTGTCCCACTTATTTTCATTTAAAAAGAAAACAGATCTACTGAACTTCACAAGAATAAAAAGTCAGAGGCAATGTTCTAGAATGTTCTAATCTTTGGTCCTCCTAGTCTCTATCTAATCTTCCCAACAAGCCCTTCAATGCCTCAAACTACACCAGGTGAACAGGAATGATGACTGCTTCAATACGGCACTGGCAGATGACCTCATGAGGGACAAATACTAATAGTCTAGAGACAAGAGTATTCTTCCTCCATGCTAGAGCGGTGCTAGCTGGGAGGCCCCGAGACGCCGGCACTGGAAAGCACTGATGCAGCCAGGCTCCCGAGAAACCACCGGAGGAGGTCACGGAGGTCTGGTGCCTGGCAGCTCCACCCTCTATCAGTCTTTTTGCCCTAGGCCACTCCTTCCTCCATGTGCTGGCTTGATGGTACTCTTCTTTCTGACCTAGTCAGAACCCACCTATCTAGGAATCAGGCATTAAAAACAAGAATTCCTCCCATTTTTAAAGGCAATTGCCTTAAAGGTTTGGGTTTTTTTTTCCTCTCTCTCTTTCTCTTCCATTCTGTCTCTGCTCTGTGTACTCTGAAAGGTTGCCCTGAAACTGGATCTAGGATTCTTGCAAAGCTAGACTGCGAGAGGTTTCAGGTTGCTCATCACTGGAGGAAACAGTTCCCATCCACTACAAATCCATATCTATCTCATGATCTACCCCCTTCTTCTACAGGTGTGCTAAAAAACCAAAAAGATAAACCTGAAAGACTGAGACTGGCCTGAAAGACTATTTGTCAGTCTATTAAATAACAACATCATGGAGTTTCTTACACCTACATAAACTAATTTTGTGGGAAATGAGGCAAGGCAGGCACAGGAACAAAAAATAAAAATAAAAAAATGAGGAGCTCCCACCATCAACCCATGCAGCCTGTAATGACCTTTCTTTAGGGTGCTGGCTCTGACATGTGAGGGCTTCTTATTCTCCTATAAGCTGCATTACAGAGATCTAGATGTCCATAAAACATTAATCTTACAGCCCCGGAGTCAACACAGTCAGGATAGTTATGAAACAACATTGTCGTGAAGGCCGTGGTTTCACAGCACACACTGGAGCAGAAGCCTTGGCTCTCCTGCTCTCTCCAAGAATTTGGACAAATTATTCCTCTATGCTTCAACTTCATCTGTAAGAGAAACGAATAACGAAACTATCCTCTGGAGTTTTACTGTGGAAAGAAATGATATAATAGAGAGAGAGACGGTGAGAATACTGTCTGGCTCAGGAAACATCCCACAAGTGAAAACTGTTCTTGTAAGCTAGCATTAGTCTCGGGTGAAGATGCAGGTAACACTCGCTACAGCACAGGGGGGAAAAGTACAAAATATGAAACTAGTACTTTTTTCAAAGAAATTAAAGACCAAAGACACGAGTAAACCTGGTTATAACAATAATAAAAATGGTCAGGAAGCCAGGCATGGGGGTTTGTGCCTGTGATCCTGGCACTCAAGAAGCTGAGGCAGGAGATTGGGGATTCAGGGCCAGCCTGAGCTAAATGAGATCCTGATTTAAAAAAAAAATTGTTTGTTTGTTTGTTTGTTTTTTTAAGTAAAATAGCAGGACACCGAATAGTAAATAAACTAAATACAGTTTCACATAACATTCCTAAAGAGATATGGGTTCCATGTGAAATTCAACTCCATAGTAATTTTTCATTTTAAAAACTTAATTTGACAGTGAAAAATAACTTCAGGCTGGCAAGACGGTAAAGGTGATTGGGCAAAGGTGGCTGCCACTAAGCCTGACAATCTGAATTATATCCCTAAGATCCACATAGTGGATGGGACCACAGGTCTGACCTCCACAAGCACAAAGCAACATATATGCCCCTTCCCTCAACTCCCCCCCAAAAAAAGAAAGAAAAAGAAAAAACAATAATTTGATTGTCAAAACTGTAAGAAGAACAAGAAAACTCCGTGTGACTTCTGATAGTATCCCCTCAAAAAAGAAGAGGAAAAAAGAAATGTGTACTACTACCCTGTCTCAAAAAAAAAAAAAAGTTGTTTTTGTTTTTGTTTTACTTTGCTAATATATGGACTATATGCTTATAAATGTATATAGTGGGTACTTTGAGATCTTTCATGGATCAGAATAGAATGCAGTAACACACAGAAAATAAATTACGTAACACTGCCCATCACACAAAGCCAAAAGAATGGAAGCAAGTTTGAGATGGAAAAGACTGAATAACTATTCCCCAAAGTAGACTGTATTATATCCGTCTGTAATTTCTTAAGCTACAATTCTTTAAATATGCATTTTTAAATTAACACACAATATTAGTGTTTTTTAAAACAGCATTTTCAAGCACATTTGATTCTGTGAGGTCTCCTCCCCCCTCATCTCCTCCATGCCCCTGGTCTTCCCTTGTACCCTTTCACCATCCTCCCATAACCTCTTTTCTACCTTGATGTCCCATTACCTTCCCCCTTCTTCACCCTCTCTTCTTTCCTCCTCCCGGTTACCTTTCAATTAAGCTATATTCTTAGTGTCAGTTAAATTCAACTTTTGGAGAGTACTGAGCATTTACACAGCACTCCATCACTTTCCTGGGAGTGCTCTTTCCTAAATGCTCTTTTCTGGTGGCCATTAACTTAACAATTGTGGTAAGCATCTAAGAAACAAATAAAATGCGATGACTCACAAAAATACAGAACTACTCAGTACTGTTAAGAAAATAAAAACACACAAATATTTATACTCAATTTTTTTGTAGCTAGGAAAAACACCTGAAAAATGTAAACAGTGTGAAAAAAATAAGGAATCCTATCACACACAGACTCACAGAAAAAATAAAGGGAAAAAAAGATGATGCTGTATTAGACCAAAAAAAAAAGAAAATTTCACAAGTGCGAGTTCTCACATTTCTCAACAAATAGGAGATTTTCCACTCAATTAAGTAAATCTTTGTTTATTTAGATAGGGTCTCTCTAATACATACCTCTGGCTGTCCCAGAACTCAGTATGTAGACCAGGCCAGCCTCAAATTCAGAGATCGACCTGCCTCTGCCTCCTGAGTACTATGGTAATTCTTTAAATCCTTTAAAAAGACAGTGACTCAACTAGGTAATCATGGATCACACTTGTAATCCCAAAAGTCAGGAGAAGGCAGAGGCAAAGACTGGTGAGCTTGAGACCAGCTACACAGTGAACTTTAGGCTAGCTTAGCCTACATAGCAAGATGGCAAGGAGGAGACACATCAAAATGGGGCCTAAAATGAATACTAAACATAAGAAATCATCTTTTTTTTTCAGCAACGATTGAAGTGTGAGGTAACTTGGAGTCATATTTAATTCAGGTTAACGCAATCATAAAGCGCGTTCTGTATTATAAGCTCCCTTAGCCCAGAGATAACAAGATTAGTACAGCAAGGCCTTGTGTTGAGAAAAGTGTCTATGGGAGGAGACACAGGCAAACTATTGTCACATAACACGTAAAGGGGGGTTATAACTGCAGTATAAACAAAGCACAGGAAATGTCAAGAAACAAAGTGTGGCCAATAACTGTGGCCATGACTGATGGCAGATGGGCACAGGATAATAGCCCTGAATGAGAGTAACAGCTATTCCAAGCTATGGAAATGGTCATTTTTAACCTTAAATATCATTATCACTTATTTTTCTGATGTCTCAAAAAAGAAAAAAACCCAACTTCCTGTTTCTGGTTGTTCATGTAAAAATCACAATTCCCAACACTGTTTGGTCCTATAATACCACCTGTGATAAAAATAAAAAAATAAAAAATAAAAAATAAAAAAACTTGACCAGTAGTCTGTTCAGTTGTTGAATAACCAAGAGAAGAAAAAAAAACTAAATATTTTTAATGGAAGTCACTTCAAACAACAGCAAAACTGGCCATAAAAACAAAGAGAATGTTTAATAGAATGAAGAAAATTTGAAATAACTCTATACAGATAAAAAGGCCTAAAAAGCATTCAAGACATTCAAAGCATTCAAGTTAAATATTATTAGTAAAATAGCTGTACTTAGAATCTTGACTATTTAATAACTACAAAGATGCTCCATGTGCTCAACATGAACATCTAAGGCTCACAACAGCCTACTAATTCTGGGATATGATGGCCTCTGCTACCTCTAGATTTTTGGTTTGTGGGTAATAAAATAGGCTATGTATGAAGAAATCAAATAAAATAAACTTCGAAGGTGGTTTTTTTTTTTAAGTTTTCAAGACAGGGTTTCTTTGTGTAGTTCTGGCTGTCCAGAAACTCTGTAGACCAGGCCAGCTTCTAATTCAGAGATCAATCTGCCTCTGCCTCCCCAAAGCTGGAACTATCGGTGTGCGTCCCAATTGCCGGCCAACAAAGTTTTTATTATGGGGAAAAGTTTTATGTTTGTTTTCTGATATAGACTTTGGACAAAGAACAACCCAAATCACAAGGTTTATTCCAGAAAAGGCCCGGGTTAAGCTTTCTGGTAGAGGAAACTGACTTGCAAAAAAAAAAAAGAAAAAAAAGGTCCTGTCTGATGAGTTAATAAGAACTTCAAGTTCCATCCACTTACGCATTCCAGCTCCCAGGAATTTGACCCGTGGGAATGCTAGAGTCTAATTCTCCCTGCTCTAAACTTCAGGCGGGTGTCAAGCTAGGAAAGTAGTCAAATTGGGATAAAGAAGAAAACAAGAGACTTGCCAAAATTAGCCTACCTACATCATCTATCCCAAGGTCACCAAGAGCCTGTCTCCATTCTGAAAAGAGGAAATAAAATACAGTGGCGAGAAAATACAACCAGACTCCTATTTCTGGAGGAGAAAACAAGTTCTCCTCCACCTCTCTAGAGGAGCATTTAACTGAGCAGGACTTCGTGAGGACACAGCGGACTCTGCCCCAAGTGTTCCGGAGGTCACCGAACGCTCTTCTGTAGGAGTGCGTGTTCCAACTCCACTCTCCGGGACTCACCAACTCTTTCCTCACCTGAAAAAGAAGACCCCCGACCCTACACCTGCAGGCGGCAGGGTTGGGACTAAGTCACTAAAGAACCTAGGAAACCATCCCGTAAGTGGTAACAGGACTTCTTTGTCGCTGTTACCCTACATTCACCCACGGAATACAGGTAAAAGTCCAAAGCTGTGGCGCTTTCAAGAGTTCCAGTCTCACTTTTCCTAACGTAGAAACACCTTGAGTGGTTAAGAAAAAGCACTGGCGAACAAAGTAGAAGCTAGCCAGACTCTTCAGAGTGATGACTAGCCGGCAGCTCTCTGAGGACAGGAGCTGCTGCTTAACCCAACTGCAAACAAAGTTTCCTAAAGCAAACCTGGCGGCTAGAGAACTTTGACCTCTCCTGTGTATGGGACACCCAACACAACTTCTTCTCGAAAATGGCAAGTCAGCCATCCAAGAACTTTCCTTCCAGGGCTGTGAGGTAACCCTCCTGAAGTCACTCTTTAATGAGGGACAACTCAGGATGTCAACAGGGAGTGTCCCGCCGACGGGTCCACCGAAGTGGACGGAATTCGAACCCAGGACTTCCCGCGCGCGCTGGACCGCGGGAAGCCGCTGCAGGTGGAGGTCTGCGGGGGGCTTCACGAGCGGCCCGCTCGCCGCTCCCCAGGCCCCGAACCCTGGAGGAGGTGCACTAAATGGGGTGGCCGGCCTTTCCCGCCGCACAGAGGCAGGAGTGCGCGCCCGGGCGGCGGCCGCTCCCCTCAGGACCAGCGCTGACACCTCGAAGCGGCCCGCCCAGCCTCCCTCTCGGCTCCGGAGGGGCCGGGCCGCGCCCCCCGCGCGCCCCACCCAGCCGGTGCCGCGCGCCTCACCGGGTCGGAGCTGCAGGCCGCCGTCGCGCCGGCTGCACCACAGCGCGCGCTCGCCCTGCTGCAGGATGTAGTGGTCCTTGGCTTGGAAGAGCTCCATGCCGGCCCCACGCGCCCTGGGAGGCGGCGGTGCCCCGGCCCGGGCACAGCAGCGGCCCGCCGGGGAGCGATGCCGGCGTCCTCCTCCACCGCGACCACCGGGGTCCGCGCCCCGGGGAGAGGCCGACGATCCACGGCACGGAGGAACAGGGGGGGGGGAAGCACCCGGGGGCCGGAGAGGCCCGCGGAGAACACGTCTGGAAGACCGCGGCCCTGGAGGCCTCTCCCCTCTCCCCCTCGCAGCTCCCCTGCCCAGGCTCCGCCCCCTACCCTGAGACCCCACCTCCTGTAGTTTAATCCCGGCTCTCCTAGACTCCGCCCCCTCCCAGGTTCCTCCCCGCGCCGAGCAACACACCCTGCTATAGTTCCTCCCCTCTCCCTTAGGCTCCGCCTTTACCCAGGCTCCTCCTCCGACCCGCGGACTCCACCTCCCGTAGTTTGTCCCGGGTCCCCTCTAGGCTCCGCCCCTTAGGCGCTTCCCCGACCCTCCGACTCCGCCCCGCTCTGTAGTTCTCCAAAGGCCCTCCCTAGGTCCCGCCCAGGCCCCGCCCACGAGTTTCTGGTTCAGTCCCTCCCCGTCTGTATCTTGAAGCCTTTCTTCTTTCAGCCCGGCCTCCTCCCCTTCTCCTACTAGGCAGCTTTCCGAACAGTTGTGACCTCGGGCGGACCCGGGGCCTGACTCAGTCTGGTTGGACTGGTTGGTTGCCCTCTGTGCAGCCATTTCTCTGTCTTTCCTTGACGTGAAGGAAGGCTGCTCCTTTCTTCCTTCTATTAGCTTCTAGAAAAGCCTGGTCAAGTCCTCGAATCCACCTGACTTCGGAGCATACACCAAACCGAATTCAGAAGAGCAGCCCTGTCTATCCCTGGCGGGCCCTCCGCTGAGCAGAGGCCACTTCTGTTTTGGTGTTTCCTATTAGAACCTGGACACCAACAGTCATTTGGTAAATTATTGCACGTCAGTGGAGATGAGTTGTATCAACAGAAAATACACCAGAGTTAGAAGGGCTAGAGAAGAAAAAGTCCAGGGAAGTCTGAGAAGCCTGCCTACAGGAAGTCCGTTCGTGAAGTGAAAGGCATTTCACTCAGAGATAGTAAAATGGCCATGTGGCTATCTTAATCAGAAGGGATTTGGGAGTTAAAGCTTATAATTCTGGACCCATCTTCCAGTTTCCAGACCCATCTTCAGGTCTGTCCTGCTGTGTGATATTGGAAAAAGTTTAGCCTCTAGTAGTTGAATTCTTGACCTTTAATTACAGTCAGGCTCCCAATTTTGTATGGCAATGTCTTCTCTCCTGTCTTTTTAAATGCCTTTAAAGCGATCTTAAATAATAATAATAAGGCCTAAGAAGCTGGAGATAGATAGCTGGCAGGTCAAGAGTACTTGCTCCTTTTACTGAGGACCTGCTTAGTTCCCAGCACCCCCAGGGCAGCTCACAACCATCCGTGTTTGGGCCTCCTGCATGTATGTGGTGCGCAGGCACACAGATAGAAAATAAATGATTTTTGGTTTTTTTAAGAAGCCTAGGATACCACAGACGATGTAACACTTTCAACCTTTTGCTCAAGTGAAACTTGAGGTCTCCCAAAACAGGAAGGAGCTCTAGTCGTTGCAAAGGCCACACTGATTTCATTGTTGAATTTCCACAGACCAACAAGTCTCATGACAACAAGATGTGCTGGAATCTTTTCCCACAAGCTCAGTGGGAAAAGCCTGATGGGCTGCCCCAACATTAGCGGTTGTGACTGCTCTACGAAATCTTTATGATGTGATTTGGACAAAGGCGGCAACAGTGAGAAGTTTCAACAGGAACTTAGAAAAAAGAAATCAACTGTAGGTTTATTGTTGAATCAAGGATTATGTGGACTTTCCTCAGCAAAGATGCGTATTGAGAAAGTTCTATGAAGACAGTATTTCCTGAAAATAATTTCATTATTTATTAAAGAATCACATTAAACAATCCTGTTTAAAATTGACTAAGCCAGGCATGAGGGTGCCTGCCTGTAACCCCAGCACTTAGGAGAATCAAGGAGGATCACAAGTTCAGAGCTAGCCTAGGCTACCTGAGACATGTCTCAAAAACAAACAAACAAAAAACAAATTACTTGATTAAAACTTTTCCAAATGTTGTAAACCAGTGGTTCCAACTCTGTGAGAACTACCTACTAGAATCACCTGGAAGAATTTTAAGACATATTAATGTTTAGAACTCAGACCAACTGAAGAATTTAATTAGTGTAGGGCATTGGCACCTTATTTTTTCTAAACTCCACCAGATGAGTCTAATGTACACCTAATGTTTTGAATGAAATAATTAGAAAACTGCCTGCGAGTCTGGTAAAACAGCAGTTAACTCTTTAATACCATTGTATGAGGCTGGTTACCTATAAATCCAGACTTGGCACCACTAAGAGAGGAAATCCTGGAAAAATGAAACTCCCATTATCTGTCTGAAGTAAAGCGTACCTACTCTCTCTCTCAGGCTCCAAATCCGTGGCAGGTCCTGGGGCAGGTAGAGGCCCAGCCAGGCATAGCAGGGCTGAGTAAAGAGGGAAAGTGCATTGTTCCTGGGGCAGGTCTCCTGCCACAGCTGGCTTCCCTTTTATCGGACTTTATCTTTGTGAACCTTGGATCCCAAGCCCTGGCTGACCTTCCCATTCTTGGCCTGTTGCTGTTTTCTAACCTTCCTGACTCTTCCATCTTGTGGATGCAAGCCCCCCTGCTCTGGTTGTTACCCCCGTTACAAAGGAAGCAGTTTCTGCTGTTCTTCTAGTTTTTGAACAGTGATGGCTACTATACATGTTAGTTATCTTCTTTTACATGTTGTTTGTATTTTACTTACTGATTTTGTTTGTTCTTTGTTTGTTTGTTTGTTTGTTTGTTTGTTTTTGACACAGGGTTTCTCTCTGTAGACCAGGCTGGCCTGGAACTCAAAGATCTGCCTGCCTCTGCCTCCAGAATGCTGGGACTAAAGGCATGCGCCACCACTAACTTACTCTAGGTTTTTTAAACAGGGTCTTATTATATAGCCCTAGCTGGCCTGGAACACAATACCTAGAACAGGCTTGGTCTTGAACTCAGAGAGTCACCTGAGCCTGCTTCTGCCTCTCGAGTGCTGGAATGAAAGGCATGCACTAGCACACCCTGCATCTTATCTTTACTTTTTAAATGTGTGTCCACGTGTGTTTGTGTGTGTGTAGGGAGTGCATGAGTTCAGTGCCCACAGAGGCTAGAAGAGGGTGGTAAGTCCCCTGAGCTGAAGCTGGAGTGGTTGTGAGTACCCCTTCCTACCCCCATGTGTGTGCTGAGGACCAAACTCGGGTCTTCTGCAAGAGCGGTGTGTGTTCTAAATGCTGAGTCATCTCTCCAGTCCTCCATTTTCGTATTTTAAAAGACCCTCACCAGAGAGTTCCTGCAGCACTGAAATCAACAAATGTGTACAAACATATCCACACGTTTGATCCTTCCCAAATAAAAAATGGCAAATGGCCTAACTCTGATGGGAATTTCGGACCTTCATGGTCAAATCCTTTTGTTTGTTTTGTTTTGTGGTAAAAGGGAATCAAACCCTTGGCCTCACATGACAGATCAGAACTTCGCATATGAGCTACAAACTTAGAGTCTCAATGTTAGTGTTGCTTTTTTTTTTTTTTCTGGTTCCATGTGGGAGGTTTGTTAAGGTAAGGCAAGGGGAAAGGGAACGGGGAAGGGGACGCGGAAGGGGTCAGGAGAGAAAGAGAGCTAGTGTTACTTTTGACACTGAGGTTTTTGAAGTCTGATTAGACTCTGGTATCCCCTGGTGAAATTTGACTTTGACATCATTTCCTGTCTTTTGTGTATACTTGTCCACAGCCAAAAATCTTAAATTGGTGTAGATCTTTGTATACTGATGTAAATTTAAAGTTATTTTTGATACACATATTGCAAATAGGTTTTTAACTCATTTAATAATGCAATGTGAAGTGTTGCAGTAAACTGAAAAATAATTGTTTATTATTGGCTATAATTGTTTACTATTAGCTCTATGATTATTGAGGCAGTGCTATCTAAACTGCCATCACAAATAATGAGACACAGACACCTGGTAGATTTATAATTGCCTTATTTACCTTGTGCCCGGTAGCTATTTCACCTACGCTGTCTGAACAACCTCACCATCCATCTCCCAGCCCCCGTCCAATGCCATCACCTTAATCCTCCTCACCTGGTCTACATAAGCTCATGGTACTTGCTTCTATTCTTCATCCGAGCCTTTCCACGCCATTACTGGAGCCCTTTCTCCTCACCCACATGCTTTTTTTCTCTACACTAACTGATGGCATCCTCCTTCCTCCTCTCTTCCTCTCCATCTGTTTCCAGTGATTCTCCTTAAAAGCCTGGGAACCCTAGCCATGCCTACTCCATTCTGCCCTGCCCAGGTATAGGCTGTTGATTCAACCAATCAGGTATGTCTTAGGCAGATTTACACAACAAGGATGGGTATATCTGATGGGCAGTAACCAGATCTTCAGGGCCAGTAATTAGCATTAGCCCAATCTCCAACAGTGAAGTTCTAGTCCTTTTGAAAGCTACTATTACAAACTGTTTAGGATACTTTAAAAATGCAAGTTAGTAGTCAATCAAACTCATGGTCATATTAGATACTAGCTTAGTTGATTACAGAAATATGTTTCCTAGGTTGAACAGATAGTTATAGCTAAAAAAGAGCAGTTTGCCTATTCAGAAATACTATAGATAGATGATCTTCAAAACCTGTATTCTGTGAATGCACAGAATACAGCATTTAAAGATATTTTGTTAACAAAAGGCTTTTGGGGCAGTGAGACATGTCAGCTTTGCAGTATCCCTATTCTGCTTCAAAGAAGATGATGGGCATTAAAGAACCTTCATATGGAATTTGCTTCAAAAGTGGCAAGCTAGCCAGTGGGGGGGTGGGGGGGACTGCCCTTGCCTCAACTGCTGATAGCATGTTGTCTAAGCTGTGGACAACGGACAAGCAACACACGGAAGTAGTCAATCGCTGAACTTTGCCTAAACAGGGTAGGCAAGTCCTTCATAATCCCTGCTTCACAAAAAAAAAAAAAAGTCTGTCAGATATTTGGGACCAGAAGGCTGAAGATGATGCTCCAAAATTGCAAAGAAAACTTAGGTGGCTGTCCAAGCAGCCACCTGCCTCTGTCATTTCTAAATTTTGGAAGCTGCTTGCTCTGCACTTCCTACATACTCAGGTAATATTTATTCCTTCTCAGGTCTCTGATGGGGTTGAAGACTAGATAGTTAGAGTCTCACAATTAAGGTTAAGTTGTTTAGGATTTAAGAAGTTTTTTAAAAGATATTTTTAGGCTAAGTAGATTTTTTTTTTAGGTTGATAAATGCAAACTGTGATAGAAAATGATTTAAGTACAAAACTCTAAAGTCACCAAGATAGGATAGATAGTAGAGTACTTTCTCAAAAGCTGCAAAATATAAATGGACTAGACATTTGAATGTAATTCTTACATGATCATTTTTGTAATTGTTCTTACTGTTTATAATTTATTGTAACAGAAAAAAGCCTTTTATTGACTAAAGGGAGAAATGTGGAAAGAATCTCTTGTGTGTTGTATGGAATCATCTCCTGGCAATAAAGAACCTATGGCCGTACAACCACTCTGGAAATCAATTTGGCGCTTCCTTAGACAATTAGGAATAGTGATTCCTCAAGACCCAGCTATACCACTCTTAGGCATATATCCAAAAGATGTGCAAGTACACAACAAGGACATTTGCTCAACCATGTTCGTGGCTGCTTTATTTGTAATAGCCAGAACCTGGAAACAACCCAGATGTCCCTCGGTTGAGGAATGGATACAGAAATTGTGGTACTTTTACACAATGGAATACTATTCAGCAATTAAAAAGGAGGAAATCATGAAATTCGCAGGCAAATGGTGGGACCTGGAAACGATCATACTGAGTGAGGTATCCAAAAGCAGAAAGAAACATATGGTATATACTCACTTATGTAAACCTATAGGATAGGAAGTTCAAGCTGAAATCTACGCACCCAGAGAGGATATACAAGAAGGAGGACCCAGGTTG
>JAQQSO010004575.1:0-12673 GCA_028658305.1 Pachyuromys duprasi | reverse complement strand
AAAGCAAATATTAAGAAACATAACCAATCCTTTGGCAGAGTGCAGGGAATCATATAAAATAAGGGAGAGTTAGTATGACCTGGAGAGGACAGGAGCTCCTCAAGAACCAAATATATCAGGGCACAGGGGTCTTTTATGAGACTGTCTTTCCAACCAGAACCATGTATGGTTATATCCTAGAATCCCTGCTTGTATGTAGCAAATGGTAGCACAATTACCAAGTGGGTACACTAGTAAGGGGAACAGAAACTATTTTGGACATGAACTCAATGGCTGGCTCTTCGACCTCCCCACCCCCTGAGGGAGGAGCAGCCTTGCTAGGCCACAGAAGAGGACATTGCAGCCATTCCTGAAGAGACCTGAAAAGCTAGAGTTAGATGGAAGCGGAGGAGGTCCTCCCCTATCAGTGGACTTGGAAAGGGGCAGGGAGGAGATGAGGGAGGATAGAGGGGAATAGGAAGGGAATGTGGGAGGGGGCTAAGTCTAGGATGCAAAATACACAACCTGTGATTAATATAAAATAAAAATGAAAAAAACAATTCTTTTTTACTATTATTATTTATTACTATTTATTCCATTTGTATCCCTGCTGTTGCCCCTCCCTTGTCTCCTCCCGATCCCACTCTTCCTATAATTTTTTTAAGTGAAAAAAAAAAAAAACTGTGCTTCACAACTTTGGACAACATAAAAAATGAATACATTTATTAATAATATATGACCTATGAACATTAAATTACGATTACAGAAGGACTTAAACTGACCCATAACTTCTAGTCAGTAATTAAAAGTTTTACAACCAAAAGAAAAAACCCAGGGCCAGGTGGATTCAGTGCAGAATTGCAGAATTCCTCCATTCCTTCAAAAAAGAATTCATACCAATAGTTCTCACATTAGCCCACCAAACAGAAACAGAAGGACCAGTGCCTAACTCTTTTTCTGAGGCCATAATTACCTGGATATCTAAAACATGCAAAAATTCAACAACAAAAGAAAATTTGAGACCAATTTCCCTCATGAACACAGATGCAAAAATTCTCAGTTAAATACTTGCAAACCAAATATATGTACATAATAAAAAGATCATCTACCATGGTCAAATAGGCTTCATTACAAAATGCAGGGATGGTTCAACACACATAAATTGATAAATTCAATCCACTATATAAACGAACTGAAATACATAACTACCTGAATATCTCATAAGATGCAGAAAGAGCCTTTGACAAAATCTAACACCCTTCATGATAAAAGTCCTGGAAAGACTAGAGATTCAAGGAACATATTTTAACATAATTAAGGTAATTTATAGCAAGCCCACAGGCAACATCAATCAAAACAGAGAGAAACTCAAAGCATTTCCATTAAAATCAAGAACAAGACAAGGGTGTCTTCTCTCCCCATATTTATTCAATAAAGAATGTGAAATCTTAGCCAGAGTAATAAGATAACTGATGGTGATCAAGATATAAATAAGAAAGGAAGAAGCCAAACAATTATTTGCAGATTATAAGATTGCATTTGTAAACGATCCTAAAAATTCCACCAAAACTTCTACGTCTGAGAAAAAAAATCCTTTAGCAAATACAAAATTAATATGCAAAAATTAGTAACCTGCCTATATACAAATGGCAAACAGACTAAGAAATCAGGGAAACAACCCTAGGGAGGATGCTTAATTCTCATTCAGAAAGCAAACAAGATAGACACCAGAAGTGGTAGAAAAGAGGAAACAGGATGAGAGCCTACCACTGATGTCCTCTGAAAGACTCCACCCATCAGGAGATTGAAGCAGATGCACAGCCAAACTTTGGGCAGAGCACTGGGAGTCTTATGGAAGAAGAGGGAAGGGGGAAGGACCCAGAGGGAACAGGTGCTCCACAAGGAGACCAACGAAGCCAAAAATCTGGGCCCAGGGAGCTGCAGAGATTGATGCATGAACCATGGACCATGCATGGGGGAGGACCTAAACCCCCCTGCTCAGAGGTAGCCAATAGGCAGCTCAGCCTCTATGTGGGTGCCCTGGTAAGGGCAGCAGGGCCAGTCTCTGACAGGATTCAGTTGCCTGCTCTTTAATCATTTCCCCCTAGTGGGGCAACCTTACCTAGCCATGGAGGAAGAGGATCCAGGCAGTCCTAATGAGTCTTGATAAGCTAAGGGCAAATGGCAGGGGAAGAGAATTCCCCCTTTCAGTGGACTAGGGGAGAGAAATGAAGGGGAAGAAGGAGGGAGGGTGGAACTGGGAGGAGAAAAGAGAGGAAGCTAAAATTAGGATATAAAGTGAGTAAATTGTAAAACAATAAAATAATAAGATTACACACACACACACACACACACACACACACACACACCAGGGAAACAATAACTGTTACAATATCTTTAAAATAAATAAAATGTCTTGGAGAAACTCTAACAAAACAAGTAAAAGACTTCTGTAATAAAAACTATAAAGCCCTTGAAGAAAGAAAATGAATACGATACTAGAAGATGGGACGACCTCCAAAGCTCATGGATCACTAGGGTTAATATACCAAAAATGCTCATCCTGCCAAAAGCAATCTACATGCTGCAATCCTCATCAAAATTCCAACACAATTCTTCACAGGAATTTAAAGAACAACTTCCAACTTCAAAATGGAAACACACACATACACAAACTCCAAAAACAAGCCAAAAAAAAAAAAAAAGGAGAGCTAAAAACAATCCTCCTGAATTAATTAATGCTGGAGCTTAACATTATTCTCAATTGCAAAGTTTAGTAGACAGCTGTAGTAATAAAAGCAGCATGACATTGGCATAAAAATAGACATATTGATGAATGGAATCAAACTGAATACCCAAAAATAAGTCTGCAAACTTGTGGTCACTTGATTTTTTTGTAAAGTAACCAGAAAGACGCTGTAAAAATAAAAAGACAGCATCTTCAACGAATGGTGCTGGTCAAAGTGGATGGCTTCATGTAGAAGGCAAATTGATCCATATTTATCACTGCACAAAACTCAACTACAGTCGGATCAAGGAGCTCAACATAAAGTCAGATATAGTGAATCTAGTAGAAGAAAATGTGAAGAATAGTACAGGAAAAGACTTTCTTACCAGAGCACCAACAGGTCTGGCACTAAGAACAATTAATAAATGGGTGTTCATGAAACAGAAAAGCTTCTGTAGTGCAAAGGACACTGTCTTTCCAACAAAGCAATAAGCTGCAGAATGAGCACAAATCTTTACCAATTACACATCTGATAAAGCACTCGTAAAAAACTGAACATCATGAAAAATATAACCCAATTCAAAAGCAGAGTGCAGATCTAACAAAAAGTTCTCAAAAGAGGAAACGCAAATGGCTGAGAAGTACTTAAAATTTTTTTCAACATCTTTAGTCATCGGGGAAATGCAAAACAAAACTACTTTGAGATTTCATCTTATACCAGTCAGAATGGTCAACCGACTCTATCACATACATGATCTCCAACTCTATCACACAAGTGATCTCCGACTGACAACTGCTCGCAACGAGAACAGGGATCTCACCGGGTATACAAAGGACAGGTAAGAGCTGTCCCCATGCTCAGCAGTCAACACAAAGTAAACTCAATGGTATTTTTGGAAGGTTGGTTTCATGATGCTTTGTCTGGGTTTTTGTTGTTAATTGTTGTCTTCCAGATTTTTTCGCTTACATGTTTCTGGTCTATGTTTTTATGTGATTTCTGTGTGTGAGAGTGTAGGTGTCTCTGTGTATGTGTTTCTTGTGCTTTTTGGGGGGAGTCCTTTTTTTTCTCTGTTTGTTTTGCCCTCGTCTTCTGTTGTTGCTGCCTCTTTGCTTTCTGATGACAGAGAAAAAGAAAGAGGGTGGTTCTAGAGGAGCTGAAGAAGTTGAGAGAGGAGAAACCATGATCAGAAAATATTGTTTGAAAAACATCTGCTTTTAATAAAAGTTAACATCATTAAGAAAAAAAGTAAGCAAAACAAATGAGTGAAAAATTTCAAAAATAGTCAAATCAACAGACACAAACCTTTAAATTCCAATGAATCAGCATTATGTTTGTGGAAGTCACCACTATAACCACCTGCTCAGCTCAAGCACAGCAGGATTTTAAAGTAATTAATAAAAGAAATAGTTTTTTTTTAATTTTTTAGTGTATCTTCTTTTAATTTTTTATTTTATTTTTATGACTTGCAATATATTCACTTTGTATCCCAGCTGTAGGCCCCTCTCCCATCTCCTCCTAATTCCATCCTCCCTTCTTCTTCTCCTATGCCCCTCCTCCAGGCCAATGATAGGGGAAGTCTATCTCCCCTTTCATCTGACCCTAGTCTATCAGGTCTCATCAGGACCAGCTTCTTTGTCTTCCTCTGTGGACTGGTAAGGCTGCTTCCCCCTCAGGTGGAGGTTATCAAAGAGCCAGCCCATGAGTTCTTGTCAGAGATGGTCCCTGTTCCTATTATTGGGGAACCCTATTGGACACTGAGCTGCCATGGGCTACTTTTGTGCAGGGCTTCTAAGTTATCTTCATGCATGGTCTTTATTTGGAGCATCAAACAGTCTCAGAAAAGACTCCTTTGCCCAGATTTTTTGGTTCTGTTGCTCTCCTTGTGGAGCTCCTGTTCCCTCCAGGTCTTTCTATCTCCCTCTTCTGTCATAAGATTCCCTGCACTCTTCCCAAAATTTGGCTATGAATGTCAGCATGTGTGTTGATACCCTGCAGGATAGAGTCTTTCAGAGGCCCTCTGTGATAGGCTCCTGTCCTGTTCCCTGTTTTCTCCCTCTTCCGATGTTAAATAGTTTTTGTTGTGTCTCATTAAGTAATGACCTAGAGGTGAGACAAAACACTCCCATTCATGGCCTCAGACAGACCCCTGAGACAAAAGCCATGTGACAACAGAAAAATAGCAATGTCTACCTTCATTTTTTCTATAACTTTCCTGATCCATATTAGGAATAACGGCTAACCCCATAGTAGATCTTTACAATAAAGAGGTCATATGTTGAATCTTCATATTTTCAATTTTGTTTGTGGACATTAATCTGGAAGAAGCTATCTGCACATCCAGATAGACATAGCTGGCCTCTGAGTAGGCTTTGCCTCCTCCTCTTCATCTTCTCCTGGGCTTTAATCACCTTTCAGTGCCTCTGTCATGTTAAAGTTGTACCCTAAGCATTTCCTCTGACAGTCTTTTCAGTCTTGAGCCCTTGGAGGCAGACACTGAGCCCATCTGGATAGAGGATCATTTGTTCATTTCATCAACTGCCAAACTCTGATTCGAATATTTGATTTCATCCTTTAAAGTAAAACACTTTTGGGTAAATGCCTTTTATTGCTGTTAAAGATTATACTTTTCATGCAATTACTTTTTGATTCTTTTGATTTTTCTCTCTCCAGAATAATCTCACTTGCCAAGACTCTCAGCCCAGGTCATAACATGAGCATATCAGTTTATTTAATGAGAGTACTGGGTTTTTACTGATTGTGCATAAATAATATATTTGTACAAGTGGAAGTGATTTGCAACAAATTTGACTTCTCAAGTTATGCTAAGCTTAACACTGATAAATATTAGTAAAATGCTGGCTGGGCTTCAGACCACATTGGTTAAGGCAAACCAGCGTAGCTTTCGGTGCAAGCAGTGGGTTTATAGTAGCTTGAGAAAAGTACACTGGGTTCATCTGAAAGGACTAGAGCAAAGAACTTCTCCATCTTCCCCAAAACACAGAATATAGGCTTCCTTCTCAACTGCAAGTAAGATTTCTTTTAGTAGCCACTTAATAAGCGTTTACTTGAAGAAATAAAAGCTTTTTTATGAAGAAACATCTAGTGAAGAGTAGAACAAAGTAGGAGTAGTAAGAAAACTCACCAGGTGCTATGCTTAGGACATGAAATGTGCCCCAGAATTGATAACTAGGTCCCCAGCTGGTGGCTCTGTCTGGGAATGTTATGGCACATTTTGGAGGTGGAGACTTGATAGGCTTTAAGGTATATAGCCCATCACCACTTGCTGTTCTTGCTGCTTTTGGACTACTGGTGCAACATGACAAATGGCCTCATGCTCTTTCTGCCAACCATTCCGAGCCATGTTGGACTGTACCCTCTAAAACTGTAAGACAAAGCAACCTCTTTCTCCCTAAAGTTGCTGTTGTCACGGTATTTTATCACAGCAAAAAAACCCAAGTCTTACAGCATGTTAAGGCACTTACCACCAAGCTTTGAAACTTCAGTTCAGTCCTCAAAACACACATGATAGAAGAGGAGAATTCCTTCAAGCTTTCCCATGACTGCTACAAAGACACTGTGGTAAGTACAAGCATGCACACACACACACACACACACACACACACACATACACACACACACACACACACACTTGCACGCACACACACAAACACACACAAACACAGACAATAAAATATAAATGGAACAGAAAGAAAAAAAGTTCCACAATTTAAAGTAGTAAATCCATAACAAATTTTAATCTTAAATATTTTCAACAATGACTTCCTAAGATACGAGAAACATCCAGTGTGAGTTTTATGCACTTAAGACTCATTAAAAACAGAGACCTTCTGTCACCTGCATATTCCATGTTCCCCACAGAGGAAACTTTGGATTGTATCTCTTTACTGATTGCAGGTATCGGTTAAAGTTATAATCAACACACTTTTAAGTATTGACCTCAAAGCATTTGTAAGTCTCAATAAATAAACATTAACAAGATTTGCAACTTTCATACTTAAGCCAGAAACTGAAGTGTTAAGTATTTATATCAAAAAGGTTTGATTGAGCCATAAATATACGACATAACATAAATATTTTCCTAAGTTAAGCTCTTTACAATGTATTTGCATTTTAAATGAGTGAAGCTAACTTTCCCTGCTTTTTTTTATTCAGACTGAAGTACACATGACATTTTGCCACAGAGAATATGAAGGGGGCTTCCTTCTTCTCTAAAGACTATAGCTATCTGGATCAGGAATGGTATTTTCAAAACCTTCCATAAACTTATCTAACATCTGCATTCTGTGAATCTCATGTGTATACACAGCTCCTACCTTCCTCTTCTGCACTTAGGGTCATGCCTTTCAACTAAGATTAATGATCATTCTTTCATTTTATATACTGAATATGCACAGTGCCACACAGCACAGCAAGAGTACTGAAAAAAAACTGATAACATATCTATTCCTCATAGTATTTTCTGATTCAAAGATAGAGATATTAAGAAGAGTGCAGTGTTTATGTTCTGTTTATATCTACAATGGTTGTAATGAAGTTCATACTAAAAAAAACAAACAAACACACCTATCTTTGGGGACATTTTAACTTTGTTTTTAAAATTGCCAAGTGCAAAACTACTTAAATGATATGTCAAGGTTTCATTTAAAACTCATTAAAAACTACATGGAATTTACATCTATACAAACAAACAAAAAAAAAAACCAAACAAACAAATAACAAAACGCTCTAGGCATGGTCAGTCATGTTCTTCAGTCAAAAGTTCAAAATAAATATAATATCTATGCATAGAGTAATTAAGAGACAAGAGACAGATTTTGAATTGCCAAGGAATGCCAAACAAGCAGAAATAGCACAAACTATCATGCATACTTGCCTGCACCTTTAGTCTTAACAGGTCAACACATATAATTACAGTGTTCTAGAGAGAAAGCTAAGTTCTCGTTGTCGTTAAGACAAACGATGAGATAATGAGTGTGCTGAGTGTGCTGGGAAGAGCTAAGTTGTAGCTGATTTGGAACTTAGGAGATGGGAGAGCATCCCCTGGGAACTTCATAGCACTGCCCACTTGGAAAGAGTTCTTAAGCAAATATTTACCTTGTCATCACATGTAACTTGGGAAGTACATCCTGTATTATATGTCTTTTAAGTTTATGTGCTCCCCAATGTGAGTTAGTCACAATTTCCTTGAGCTGTTGTGTAATGCAAGTGAAGATTCTCCAAGGTTCTGCTTGACTCCAGCCAGGACTAGTGTATCTTATTATTTACTCTTTGACAGAAGGACTGTGAACTGCCCAGTCTTTGGAACAGGCTTAGTAATATTTGGATGGAGTTCTCAAAAGAATCCTCTGCTACCAAGCATCTGACGTATGCAAAACAAATTAAAAGATGGCTTTATAGTGCATTTCTTGAAATGCTATATGTGAGAAAGTGTCAAGCAGTCACAGTATGGCACAACTGAGCTCATGCTGGCTACACATCACCTTCTACAATATGAATTTAATGGTGCTGGAGAAAGTGTTTTTTTTTTTTTTCACGCTTCCACATATCCTTCATACCCAGAATATAAAGAAAAGTTTACTTAAGATTCACATCACATTCGCATCCAAGATGGCAGCCCTGGGAAGACACTGTGTCTGAGGAGTAGGACAGCAGTGTCGGCCCAGTGCCCAAGAGACTGAAATCTGGGACCTAAAACACCAGCGTTTGTGATTGCCAGGTGAGAATTCCTACGATGAGGAAATCAAGTGGGAAAGTCACAGGGACACCCAGCTAATCCCTGGAAAAACTCCAGGTGACCAGCTGTGCACAACCCTGATCTGAACGCGCAGCTTCCCTTGGTGCTGCCAGCCACCATGACCAGGACACACACAGTCTCCTATCCAGGCTGAGGCATCCCAGACACCATTCCAGTCCAGGTGCATCGGAGCGCACGTCTGCTTGCCCTGATCTGACTGTGCAGCCTACCGCCACCTCGCCAGCCGCCATCTCTGACCGGGACACAAAGCAAGCCTCAGCAGATACAAGAAAATTGAAATAATCCCTGGTATCCTATCAGACTGAGACACCTTAGATTCCATTCCAGACCTGGGAGAAACGACAGGCACACATCTAGCTCTGATCTGAATGTGCAGCCACTCAAGGCCTCGCCAGCCACCATCTCAGACGTGGACACATAGTTTCCGGTCCAGACTGAGGCAACCAAATACGAGTCCAGACCTGGGAGAAATGGCAGGCACACATCTGCTAGCCTTCAGCTGAACATGTGCCTCCGATGGTGCCGGTGCCACAGGCCACCACCCTGGTCCAGGACATATATTATCTGATCTACACTAAGGTGTCCCCAGAAACCACCCCAGACTGGGGTACACAGCCGCGGGCTCAGAAGGAGGCACGAAGTCCCCAGATCAGAGGGGAGCCCTTAGCAGCAAGCCCAGGTCAGAACACGGAAACTCTAGACCAGAGCACCGTCCCCAGCTGCCATCTCAAACTGGGACACTCAGCCTTTGGCACAGAGTGAGATGCCAAGCCTCTAGACCAGAGTGGCAAACAGCCTGCGGTGCTCACAGCTTCTAGCACAGAGCACAGAGCCAGGCACACAGAGCTCACAACAGAGTACGTGTCCCCACCCCACCCCCCACAGTGCAACCCCCTGACCTCAGAGTCAAGCCTGCAGAACCCGCCACAGAGTGAAAACCACTGGGAATTCAGGAAACCTGCACAGGCACTTGCCCACAGTCTGCACTTGCTAAACGTGCTAGCACACTCATCCCCTTCTGGGCTTGCTACCAAAACCCATGGCTCAACCATATACATTCCCCTAGCACTCCCCTTTAAGACACTTTCCCAGCGCACGCGCACACATACACACAAACATACACACACACACACACACACACACACACCACACACACTTACTCCCCCTCCCCAACAATGAAACTGTGCCAGCAGGCTTTCCTCCCACAGGGACAACTGAGGCAACAACACACACTATCAAACCACTGGAACTCCCTAATCTTCTTGAAGAATACTCCAGACACCAGAGACTGACAGTTCAAATCTGAAGTTCAGCTTCAAGGAACAAACAGCTCCTTGATTATATATTTAAAAAATGGCCAGAGGTCAACGTAAGAACTCACCCAACAAAAATCAGAACACCATGGCACCACCAGAAACACCCAAAAGCAATGGAGATTTTAATTCAGCGGAGACACAGGAAAATTATTATTAAAGCTTTGCTTATGCAGTAACTAGAGGAACAAAAACAGGAAATGAGCAAGGCCCTAAAAGAAATACAGAAGAATATAACTGCCCATGTAAAGGAACAATTAAAGACATACAGAGAGGAAACAAACAAAAAAATAGGAGCCACATTCAGTCAGATGAAGGAAATGGTACAAAGCATGAAAACACAATTAGAATCTATAAAGAAAACACAAACAGAGAAAAACTTGGAACTGGAGAACGTAGAGAAAAGACCAGGAAACACAAAGATAAGCATCACCAATAGAATACAAGAGGTGGAAGAGAGAATCTCAGGAGCTGAAGATACACTTGCTGAAATGGATTCCTCACTCAAAGACAAACTAAAATCAGAAAACTTCCAAACAGAAAACATCCAAGAAATCAAAGACACCATGAAAAGACGAAACCTAAGAATAATAAGAATAGATAAAAAAGAAGACTCCAGGCTCCAAGGACTGGAAAATATTTTTGAGAATATCATAGAAGAAAATTTCCCTAATTTAAAGAAAGAGATGTCCATAAACATTCAAGAAGCCGACAGAACACCAAATAGACTAGACCAGAAAAGAAATACCTCTCGTCACATCATAGTCAAAACACTAAACCTACAAAACAAAGAAAAAATATTAAAGGCAGCAAGGGAAAAGGGTAAAGTAACATGTGAAGAAAGACCGATCATAATCACACCAGACTTCTCATTAGAAACAATGAAAGCCAGAAGGGCCTGGGCAGAGGTCATGCAGTCTTTAAAGGAACACAGATGCTAACCAAGACTACTATACCCAGCAGAGCTGTCAATCAACATAGAGAATATGAAATATTGTATGACAAAACAAAATTTAAGCAATATCTACACAGCAACCCAGCCCTACAGAAGATACTAGAAGGAAAACTCCAATCCAACAAAAACAACTACACCAAAGAAAATATACGATTCAGATAACTTCCCAATAAAAAGGAAAAAAAAAAAGCAATGAATCATAGTAAGACCACCAACTACACAATAAAAGGAAATAGCAGTCATTGGTAACTATTATCTATCAACATCCATGGACTGAACTCTCCAATAAGGAGACACAGACTAAAAAAATGGTTTCAGAAACAGGATGCAACATTCTGCTACATCCAAGAAACACACCTATATAACAAAGATAAACACTACCTCAGAGTAAAGGGCTGGAAAAATATTTTCCAAGCAAATGAACCCAGAAAAAAAGCTGGGGTACCAATCCTAATATCAAATAAAATAGACTTTCAACCAAAATTAATAAAGAAAGATGAGGACGGGCAATTCCTTCTCATCAAAGGAAAATTCTAACAGGAGGACATCACAATTTTGTACATCTATGCCCCAAATACAAGACCACCCACATTTGTAAAAGAAACATTATTAAAGCTAAAATCACACATTGATCCCAATACCTTAAAAGTGAGAGACTTCAACACACCACTCTCACCAAGGGACAGATCATCCTGTCAGAAGCAAAACAGGGAAACCAGGGCACTTACAGAGGCCCTAAATCAAATGGACCTAGTAATTGTCTACAGAACATTTCACCCTAGATCAAAAGAGTATACCTTCTTTTCAACACCTCATGGAACCTTCTCCAAAATAGACCATATAGTTGGTTACAAAGCAAGCCTCAACTGATACAAGAGGATTGAAATAATCCCTTGTATCCTATCTGACCATCATGATCTAAAGCTGGACCTCAAAAACAATAGAAACAGCAAAAAGCCTGCACACACTTGGAAACTGAACAACTTGCTATTCAAGGACAGCTTGGTAAAGGAAGAAATAAAGAAAGCTATTAAAGACTTCCTAGAATTCAAAGAAAATGAAAGCACAACATACCCAAACCTATGGGACACAATGAAGGCAGTGTTAAGAGGAAAGTTCATAGCACTAAGTGCCTTCAAGAAGAAAATTGAAACATCTCATACAAGCAACTTAATGGCCCAACTGAAAGCCCTAGGGAAAAAAAAAAAAAAAAGAAGCAGATACACCCAAGAGGAGCGGACAGCTGGAAATAATCAAACTCAGGGCTGAAATCAACCAATTAGAAACAAATAAAACTATTCAAAGAATCAATGAAACCAAGAGCTGATTCTTTGAGAAAATCAACAAGATAGACAAGCCCCTAGCCAAACTAACAAAAAGGCAGAGAGAAACAATCCAAATCAGCAAAATCAGAAATGAAAAGGG
This sequence comes from Pachyuromys duprasi, assembly GCA_028658305.1. Classification (NCBI taxonomy): domain Eukaryota; kingdom Metazoa; phylum Chordata; class Mammalia; order Rodentia; family Muridae; genus Pachyuromys; species Pachyuromys duprasi. The sequence goes on along the minus strand of JAQQSO010004575.1, from coordinate 496 downwards.
GGACATAACTACAGACACTGAGAAAATCCAAACACTCATTAGGTCTTACTACCAAAGCCTATATGCCACAAAATTTGAAAATCTAAATGAAATGGACAATTTTCTTGAGAGATTCTCCTACCTAAATTAAGTCAAGATCAGGTAGAAAGACTGAATAGACCCATATCCCCCAAGGACATAGAAGCAGTCATCAACAGCCTCCCTACCAAAAAAAGCCCTGGGCCAGATGGTTTTAGTGCAGAATTCTACCAGACCTTCAAAGAAGTCCTAACACCATTTCTCTCTAAACTATTCCACAAAATAGAAGGAACATTACCGAACTCATTCTATGAAGCCAGTCACCTTGATACCTAAACCAGACAAAGACCCAACAAAAAAAGAAAACTTCATACCTATCTCTCTTATGAACATTGATGCAAAACTACTCAATAAAATAGTTGCAAACCGAATCCAAGAACATATAAAAGATATCATCCATCATGACCAAGTAGGCTTC
>JAQQSO010004574.1:0-12673 GCA_028658305.1 Pachyuromys duprasi | reverse complement strand
CTCTGAATTTAATTATTTCCAATTGTCTACTCCTCTTGGGTGTATCTTCTGTTTTTTCCCCCTTAGGCTTTTAGGTATGCCATAAAGTTGCTTATATGAGATGTCACAGATTTCTTTCTTGAGGCACTTAAGGCTATGAACTTTCTTCTTAGCTCTGCTTTCACTGTATCCCATAAGTTGGTGCCTTCATTTTCATTGAATTTTCGGAAGGAAAACCCTTAGCCATACTAACTAAAAGGCAGAGAGAAACTATCCAAATCAGCAAAATCAGAAATGAAAAGGGGGACATAACTACAAACACTGAGGAAATCCAATCATTAGGTCTTACTATGAAAGCCTATACTCCACAAAATTTGAAAATCTAAATAAAATGTGAAATTTTTCTTGATAGATTCCACTTACCAATATTAAATCAAGGTCAGGTAAATAGATTAAATCATCCTAGATCCCCCAAGAAAATAGAAGCAGTCATCAAAAATCTCCCTTCTAAAATAAGGTCCAGGGCCAGATGGTTTCAGTACAGAATTCTAGCAGACCATCAAAGAAGAGCTAACTCCAATTCTCTTCAAACTATTCCACAAAATAGAAACAGAAGGAACATTACCAATCTCATTCTATGAGGTCATAGCCACCTTATACCTAAACCATACAAAGACCCAACCAAAAAAGAGAACTTCAGACCTATCTCTCTTATGAATATTGATGCAAAAATACTCAATAAAATACTTGCAAACAGAATCCAAAAACATGTCAATGATATCATCCACCATGTCCAAGTAGGGTTCATCCCAGGCATGTAAGGGTGGTTCAATATACAGAAATCCATCTATGCAATCTACCATATAAACAAACTGAAAGAGAAAAAACTACATGATCATCTCCTTAGATGTTGAAAAAGCATTTGACAAAATCCAATGCCTATTCATTTTTAAAGTCTTAGAAAGATCAGGGATACAAGGCACATACCATAGTAAAGACAATATACAGCAAGCCTATAGCCAACATCAAACTCAATGGAGAGAAACTTAAATCAATCCCATTGACATCAGGGACAAGGCAAGGCTGCCCATTGTCTCCATATCTCTTCAACATGGTACTTGAAATCCTAGCTAGAACAATAAGACAACTAAAGAAGATCAAAGGGATACAAATTGGAAAGGAAGAAGTCAAAGTATCACTATTTGCAGACAATATGATAATATACATGAGCGACCCCAAAAATTCAACCAGAGTATTCCTTCAACTGATAAACACCTTCAACAAAGTGGCTGTATATAAAATTAACTCAAAAAAATTCAGTAGTCTTCCTCTATACAAAAGACAAAGGGGCTGAGAAAAAAATTAGGGAAACAACACCCTTCACAATAGCCACTAATAGCATAAAGTCCTTGGGGTGACTCTAACCAATCCAGTGAAAGACCTGTTTGAAAAAAACCTTCAAGTCTCTGAAGAAAGAAATTGAAGAAGATATCAGAAGATGGACAGACCTCTCATGCTCATGGATTAGTAGGATTAACAAAGTGAAAGTGGCCATCCTGCCAAATGCAAACTACAGATTAATTGCAATTCCCATCACAATACCAACACAATTCTTTACAGACCTTGAAAGAACAATTCCAAATTGTATATGGAAAAATAAAACAAAACAGAAAAAACAGAATTCCTAAAATAATCCTGTACAACAACAGATGGTCTGGAGGTAGCTCCATCCCTGATCTCAAATTGTACTACAGAGCAATAGTAACAAAAAACTGCATGATACTGGCATGGAAACAGAATGGCGGATTAATGGAATCAAATAGAAGACCCAGAAATAAACCCATACACCTACAGATACTTGATTTTTGACACAGAAGCCAAAACCATTCAATGGGGAGGAGGGAAACAACATCTTCAACAAATGTAGATATAACTGGATGTCTACATGTAAAAAAATGCAAATAGATCCATACTTATCACCCTGCAAAAAACTAAGTCCAAGTGGATCAAAGACCTCAACATAAAACCAGACACACTAAATCTGTTAGAAGAAAAAGGCGAGGAAAAGCCTTGAACTCATTGGCACAGGAGACAACTTCCTGAAAAGAACACCAACAGCACAGGCTCTATGATCAACAATCAATAAATGGGACCTCATGAAACTGAAAAGTTTCATTAAAGCAAAGGACACTGTCATCAGAACAAAAGAACAGCCTACAGACTGGGAAGGAATCTTTACCAACCCTATATCTGACACAGGGTTAATATCCAGAATACATAAAGAACTCAAGAAGTCAAAAAGCAACAAATCAAGTAATCCAATTAAAAAATTGGGTACAGAACTAAACAGATAATTCTCAATAGAGGGATATGCAATGGCAGAGAAACAATTAAAGAAATGCTTAATGTGCTTAGTCCTTGGGAAATAAATGCAAATCAAAATGACCCTGACATTTCATCTTACAAGGGTCAGAATGGCTAAGATCAAAACTCAAGTGACAACACAAAATGGAGAGGTTTTGGAGAAAGGGGAAACCTCCTCCATTGCTGGGGGGTATCTAAACTTGTGCAACCACTCTGGAAATCAATCTGATTAACCTATGAGGCCTGCTTGTCAAGGCAGCTAGGTCAGGCTAACTAAGTGTTTTTCTGCAGTAACCATTAAGCTAATTTTTAATTTCATCCATGTATTTCTATTTTTCTCCTCTTTATTACATTTTATGAATTATACAGGATTTAATGATAGATTATTTTTGTTTGTTTTACAGAACAAAAAACTTACAGGAGCATACACTCAGTTTTGCAAGGGATGAAGTACGCCGAAGCAGATACAATGGCTATTGGTATAAAGCTTCATTTCTTTGGGAGTACACAGTAGTTTTGTCATCATTTTAATGGGATGAATATATTCTCACTTCTAGCGATATTCTTCGGAGGTTTAAGTACAGGATATAGGGCATGTGTAGATATTCATTGGCCAGATGTTAGTAGTATATGTTACAAAGCATCAATACTATACAGTGAACAGTACATACTTCAAAATAAAGAAAAAAATAAAATGTATCTCCTGATATGCAATGAAATAAAGAAGTGTGGATAATTTCCAATTGGCAGATTATTTGTGTGGCATGTTACATGTGAATATCTTTTTTTTTCTTTTTTTCTGGTAACTCTGGAGACTTTGGAATGATTATCTACAGATACATTTACTAGTCTTGCATGGGTATTTTGACTATAGCGGTATGCCTACCACGATGCTTTATTGTGGAGAAAAAAGATCCTTGTATTAACACAACTTTGTAGCCTAGCAGTTAAAATTGTCCCTGACAGCTCAGATTGCCCCATTTTTTTCAACTTCCTCTTAAGTTATGTAACACAGATGATACCAGGACTTGATCCCCTGTGCTTCAAACTTGGCTCAGGTAACTCCATTTCGCACACCTAAACAGTGGCCAAAGTAACAGAAAAAATCAAATATCTAACAATTTTTATTTTCAGATATTTCATTTGTTTTGTTTTCCCATTTTTAATAAGAGATTTTAGAGTTTCATATGAGTAAGAAAAATATCATTGTTAATACAACTTGGGGACAGAAGGGGGAAGGAGAGAGATCTGTACACTTTGATAGTTGAAATCTTTCCCTCTGCTCTATCTAAGCATTTCTCAGATAAGCATGTGATTGTGTACTGAGTTATTAAGTGATAATTATATGGGAGTTTTTTTCTGGGAAGGTAATATCACTACACTTTCCTCTTCTTAAATCATAATCTGAATTAAACTCTTCTTTTATAACCAAGAAAGGGTATAGTCTGAATTACATTTATTAAAAAAGACAACTTGGATGGCTGTCATTGGAAAAGAATCTCAATACTAGAGTGGCTCCCAATCCCCAGCATATTTAGAATAATAAAGCTAAAGTAATAAATGAGCCATTGAGAGACCATAGAATGATCTGAGTATCTAGCCATAGTCTACATTATTTTTCTATTAGTTGATATTCTGACATTCATTCTTGTATCACTGAATGCCAATAATAATTATTGTGTCTTAAAGGCACAATTTTTATGAGTAATGTTATGGATACAGAAATTGTGGTACATTTAAATAATGGAATACAACTCAGCTATTAAAAACAAGGAAATCATGAAATTTTCAGTCAAATGTCTGGGACTAGAAAAGATCATCCTGAGTGACGTAGCCCCAAACAAGAAATACACATATGGTAAATACTCACTTATAAGCGGGTATTAGCCCTATAATACTGGATTGTTGTACTATAATCCACACACTGAAATAAAAGGTAAACAACAAGGAGGTCCCTAGGGAGGATGCTTAATTCTCATTCAGAAGGGCAAACAGAATAGACACTGGAAGTGGTTGAAGAGAGGGAACAGGATGGGAGCCTACTAGCATAGATGTACTCTGAAAGACTTCACTCAGCAGGGAATCCAAGCAGATGCTAAGACTCACAGTCAAACTTTGTATAAGCCTGGATCAGATGGTAGGGGAGGAGGGCCATCCTTTTCTGAGGACTAGCAGAGGGGGTAAGGGGAAAGAAAGTCTGAGGGCAGGGCCTGGAGGAGATGAGAGAAGGACCTACAATAGGGATGTAAAGTGAATAAATTATAAAAAATAACTTTAAAATAAAAAAAATGTTAAGGACAGTACTGTGCTAAATTTCCTACTATGAGGACTCATTTTCCGTATTAGATGGAGAGGTGTTTCTGTTTTCCCGAGGCTGATCTTTGCCTGAACGTCAAGGACAGAACTCAGCTGACACAGCACTTACGATATAAAACTTGTAGTATAATACTTCATAATGAGAGTTTCCATAGACTAGTCTAAGCAGTAAATTGTTTTGATGAGGAGTGACTTACTGAATTCACTCATGATTTTTACCATATAACCAAAACTATTCTAACATCACACACCTATATATAACTAATAGCAGCAAAAATACAAAGTAGATACTAACTTTCTTTTGAGACTATAAAATAGTATGGACCTTAGAAAATACATATATTTTTAAAAATATTCCTAAATGGCTAGACAGCCACTTGAGGCTCCATTCATATCACAAGCAGTTGAAGGATACTGATTGAATGAGTCAATCTCCTTTGGAGAAGCAGCCACTGGTATGTTGCTAATGCCTCAGCTGACATTTCCACGCCCATACACATATAGGTAGCACTGGTTAGGTTCAGGGACTGATTAACAAATCCAGACTGTAAAACAACAAGAGATTGAGAGGGATACAGGGTTCATGGCAGTAAGTTAAGTTGGAGAGAAGTCATGACTCATGGACATAATCAATACATATGAAATAAATGTAGAAAAAATCATGAAACTAAATATGACATTACTTCTTACTGACAAGTATTTAAGAACAAAGCCATTTGAAAGCAAAGAGAAGCATTACATAAAAATATCAATAGTTAATTAATGCCACATCTAAAGCCAAGATCTTCTGATCCATATGCAGGCACATAACATAAAAATGAAAGCAAGTTATTTTCAAGATCTATAAATTGAATCTTAGGAGCAGGTCACCTATATGATTGACACAGCTTGAGCTCTGACTAACAGTGATTGTTTGAAGCACTGTTGACATCCAAACTGAAACAATAACCTCAGTTCATGAACTAACATGCCCTTTCTCACACTGATAATAACTTGAAGCTGACAGAATATCATAAAAAGAGATATGAGATCATGATCTACTGGTTCACAGTTTGACCAGCACTGACTGACTGACCATGAAAACTCCCCTACCTCGTGGACACCTCACATATATGATCCTGCTCACTTTCTTGTTAGTATTCATAAAAAAAAACCCATAAGAAACATTTTATTCTTTCGACCTTGTGAAGTTATTTTCTTTAAAGATTAGATCCAGTAGGCTCTATTCCGGTGATGCTAAGATGGTTCCACTATGCAAGCAAATCAACTTCATACACTATAACAACAGAATGAATGAAAAAGTCTTTATGAGCATCTGAGTTGATTCCAAGGGGAAGTATGATAAAATTCAGCATTATTTCAAAACAACAACAAAAATGAACAAATTAGCACTAGAAGTAACGTAATTCACCTCGCATAATAAAGGCCTTATAGACAAGCTAGCAGACAACACCAAAGAGAAAAGAGCAGAAATCTTTCTTCCTAGCATCTAAAATGGAACTAGGATGCTCAGTTTTACCACTCTTTTTCTTTCTTGGTTCGTTTATTTTTTATTTGCACCTTCATTTTGAATTAAGGTTAACCTGGACATAAAGCACTCTGTGATCTTTCCATTTCATAAAACAAAAAATATAGTAAACAAACAAAACAAAACATAATAAACACAATGTAATCAGACAAGAGAAAAAGTAAGGAACTTGAAAATTAAGAAAGAAGAAATCAAAGTGCTAATGTTTGTTGATTACAACAGAAAATTACCCAAACTCCATACACGCACACACACACACACATAACACAACACACACATACACAAATGCGAATTAAGGAACAAATCCATCAAATTGTAAGATACAAATCAGCATACAAAAATTAGTGGTGTTGCTAAATTCCACAGTGAATTAACAAAAAGAAAAGAAATCCTAATCAGAGGAAGCCCCTAGGCAGCTCAGTTTCTGAGTGGGTTCACTAGTAATTGGAGAAGGAGCTTTCTCTGGCATGAACTCAGTGACAGGCTTTCTGATCACCTCCCCCTTGCGGGGGGGGGGGGTTGCATTCTTTCCAAGCCACAGAGAAAGATGATGCAGCCAGCCTTAATGAGACTTGATAGGCAAGGGTCAGATAGAAGGAGAAGAGGCCCTCCCCTATCAGTGGACTAGGGGAAAGGCATAGGGGAGAAGGAGGATGTCTGGGACTAGGAGGAGATGAGGGAGGGAGCTACATAGTGGATAAAAAGTGAATAAATTGTAATAAATAAAAAGCAAGTGTGAGTTGCCACCCTTGACTTTTGTTGTCACTTTCACATTTCTTTGGTCACCTAGTGATGTAGTTCGATTAATATAAGTTTTGGAATAGTTTTTTAAAATAGTTTTGTTTAGAATATGGTCAGGATTTTGATACAGGTTGTAGTGAATCTGTAGATCATGCTAATAATGTGAACATTTTAACAGTGTTTACTTCTGGCCCAGCAACAGCAGATTCCTTTGTATTGCTCTCATTTCTTTCTTTAGTGTTCTATAATGTTAATTATTGTGACCTTTTACCCTTTGGTTTAAATTAATCCTAAACTGGAGGTTGGGGTTTTTTTGTTTTGTTTTGTTTTGTTTTGTTTGGTGAAGTTATACTGAACAGATAACTTTATAGCTCCTTGTATCTAAGCTAAGTCTGCACAGGACTCTCCAGAATCAAGATAAACCTCCCCAGTGACAAATATTTTGGAACTTTATTTGATATTGAGGTATTCAACACTGTAATATGAAAATGTTAAAGCATGTTTTCCGTGAGTAAACACTGTTTTTTTGGTAAACACTGTTTTTAATGTTTTTTTTACCATGTTTACTTTTTTCTTTCATCATGTTATACAAAATGAATCTTATTTTCTTGACAGTTAGGAATTGTAAAACAATTAAAAAGTGAATAGCCAATTTTGCAAATACTATTTGCTTTTGCTTACAGCTTGCTATGAAACTGTAAGTTACTCAATTTGAAAATTAGCGAAAGCCATTTGTCCATAGTAGCACGGACCAGCTTTCTAGTCACTTTTATTCAATGAGGAAGTCACAGCAATGAAGTGAAATCTCTGGGTTTACACTTTGAGTCCCAGGAACACAAATCACATTTTAATGGTTTTAATGAAAGTAGAATATATATTCTTCAATTCGTCAAGTAATTTTTCTCCAACCTACTGATGTGGACTACACTTCTCTGAAGCACTATGAGCCTTTTATAATGCTTTGTTATAGCTGATGATTAGAAAACCTAAATCCTCAGGGTTATATTAATAAAAGTCCAGATACTACTTCTACAGTTCACAGTAACTTAGCTGCCTGAAAGTTTCTGAGAACAACTTTGCTGAGTTAACACCAAAAAAAAATAATAATAATAATAGTAATAAAAAAAAACCACACAGAAATTTAAAAAAAAAGATGACATAGCATAAATTAAGCATGGGTATCAAATGACTGCTAAGTTTGAGAGTCAGATAGACACATCTAAAATAGTTTAAAAGGGTTTGAACTCCAGCACTTTTAAAAGCTATCAAATTACAATGAGAAAATTTAAAAAGCCCTAGCTGGCTAGTTGGCTAAGCTAAATTTGAACATTAGTGGGCACTTAGAAGTTAATCTCTACTTCTTCCAAAGTCCTCTGCATTAACTTTTTCAGCTTGTAAGTATTAGTGTAAGATGCATCTCCAAAGGTCGATACTCCTCTAATTTTATACTCTGTCCTTTCTTGCCAAGTTTTGTCTTCAATAATGTCTGACAATTACTGATAAGATCTGCCAGCTTTTCATAGAATTTTTTTAAGTCAATGCAAGTGTCTAGTTGTTGTACATTAGGCTAAAATCTTTTGTGAGACAGAGTCTGTGTATTAGTGGTGAGGAGAGCCATGAGAGTTCACCTAATGGCTTAGAGGTCTCATCCCAAGGAATCTGTTGACAGTGTTTGCTGCCTTAAATCCAGAGCATGGTATCTAAGGAGGTGGTGGCACATGCCATTTGTTCTAAGACTTGGAAGGCAGAGGCAGATGGATCTCTGACTGCAAGGCCAGCATGATTTCCAGGACATCCAGGAGTACACAGAAAAACCCTTCCTTGAGAAATCAAATAATGATGATGAGGAGGAGGAGGATGATCAACCAAGGGCATATTATTAGAGATTATCTTACAAGAAGCTTTTCACAAACACATTATACTGTGTTTATAATAGAAAGTAAATAACCCTCAGCTTCCACAGTCATGTCATGGCTCATTCTAGATCCCTGGATATTAAAATTTGTACAGGCCTATTTTCAATTATATCTTATAAATTACCCAAATTATGTTTTGAAGTACTCATTCTTTTTTGAGATTATAATATAATTATTTCATTTAATTTCCTATCTTCTTTCCTCTCTCCAAATACTCCAGTATAACTCTTCTTGCTCTCTTTCAAATATATGGCCTCTTATGTTATTTATTGTTGTCATGGATATTGATTAGTGACAATGGTATCATATTTTGGTAGAATAAAATAATTTCTGAAAATAACTCCCATCTCAAAATTATAGTGTGTGATTAGTTTGCTGTTTCTAAATGTTGTAGGTATATAGATTTAACAATAATTTTATATGCTTACTCTCATGACTTTAAATATCATTTTAGAAAATACATACAACTGAGTTTTAAAAAAGAAAGTACTATTATTCATGCTTTTTTGTGGGTGGTTTGCCTGTATGTATTTCTGTACACCATGTGGGTACATTGCCAATAGTGGTCAGAAGAGGGAATCAGATCCTCAGGGTCTGGAATTCAAAGAATTGTGAACTGCCTTTTGGGTGCTGACAATTGAATCTGGGTCCTCTGCAAAAGCAGTCAGTTCTCATAAATTCTGATCTATCTCTCAAGGTGCCAATTAGAGTTAATTTTTAATGTTTTATTAATATTTGAATGTGTATTAGAGTTTTTATTAAACACTCTCAATGCATACTCACTAGAGAACTAAATAATTTTAAAACTCAAGATGGTACAATGATAAAGAGACTCTCTGTTTCTATATCTTGATTTCACATCTAGTCATTTAGGCATATTTTAGGAGAAGTTACTTAATCTCTTTGCATACTTTATGAAGGAGAAAAAACATTGCATTTCTGAAATCATTACTTTGAGTGCTAATTCATGAGAAAAATACTGAGGGCATATTAAATGACTTCTAAGATAGGCACTGCATTCTTTAAATAAATCATTTAATTATAAATGGACAATCAGGAACCAACTTGGTTAACTTTGATAGAGAAGATGTTGCTGTTAATACCTGCTGACTTCTTTCTAGATCAAATTAGTGTCTTCAAAGTATTTTTACAATAAATCTCAGAAAAATATTTGAAGAGGCAACAAAATTAAAATGTTTTATGTATAATTTCAATTCATTTGAAGGAGAGGAAATAATGAGGTTGACAGAGGAAGTGAAATCATGACTTATTTGTCCTTCTTTGTCTTTTTTTAAAATAGCAGTGGTACATACTGAAAGCCAGGAATAGTTAGGAAATAAATCTAAGAGGTAACAAATGATGGTTACCCCCCACCCCCCCCCAAAAAAAAGTGAGAACATAGTATTAGAATTTTTGAGAGTCACAAAACCAAGGTTGTAAGAGAAGAAGGAGTATTCCACAAACCAAGCAGAACTCTTCTGCCTAAGCAAACCTTTAGCAAAGGAAACCAGAGTAGGAACGGATAGGTAACAGACTAGGAATTATCTAAAAAGCATCTGGTAGACTCAAAGAAAATTTTGTAATTTTGCTAAGGTGGACAGGAGAACATTTTTATATGAATTAAGTAAGGAATTAATGGTGACTCTTGCCATTAGGGATATCAGTACAAAAAAGTTTAATGTATCTTCAAATGTAGCTAATAGTAGTAATTATAGAGTAGCCATAATGTTCAAGATGATAGAAGAGCCTCATTCTGACAAACCGGATTCAGAGACTCATTTAAATTAATATTATACAAGCTATTTTAGTTTTTCTAACGGTAGTATTAACTATATTTATGGATGTGTTTAGAATACTGTACTTAAATGAATATTGTGAGATTTGGATTAATTATTTACTTTTTTGGTTTATGTTTGATATCGTAACTTAATTATAAAATTTTACCCTTTCCTAGCCTCCCTCCATTTAGCCTCCATTTAGCCATTTGCTCCCATCCCCTCTCTCCCCCAAACTCATGGCCTGTTTGTTTCACTATTTGTTATTACATGTTTCTGTATATTTTTACATATGTATACACCCCCATATATATATATATATATATATATATATATATATATATATACACATATATATAACTCACCCAGCTGAGTGCATATAATACATGTTTTCAGGGCTGACAAGTTGAAAATGAATTTTAAGAATCACTTACCAAGAGAGAGACAATGTCTGGTACTGGGTTAATTTTACTAGCTAATCAGCTATTGGGGTTATTGGTGGATAGTCTACAACCAGAATTTATTAAACTTGCATAATCCCTAACAATCGATAAACATTTGTCTTTATGCCCACAGTCAAGCATAATCGTCACCTCTCATTAAAGAATATTCTCTTTGTAACAGCCAGAGATTACTACAGAAAACCACTGCCATCCAATCAACTACAGAGTTCTGAGGGGGACTATCTATCTATCTATCTATCTATCTATCTATCTATCTATCTATCTATCTCTCTATCTATTGTTGTGTGTGTGTGTGTGTGTGTGTGTGAAAGAAAGCCATTCAGGTGAATTAAAGTCAAATATGTTTGCGATCTTGCAATTCTAGGTTGGAGTTCACCTCATGTTAAACCAGTTCCTGTTTTAACATCTTTTTCTATTAATCTTGCTATACCTGTCTTCTAACCTTTTTGTTGTCATATATATTTCTAGATTTAGGTGACCTTGAACAGTTAAAATCTTCATTTTTAAGGTTTTCAGTGCTCATCAAGGTCTTGTTGACAAACCTTAGTTGAGAAATACTCCTTTGGTAATTCTTGCCCACAACAACCACTAAAATGTGAAAAAACAGCAGCTGCCCACATCCCTCAGCAGTTCCAGGACTATCTGGCCTGTAAGTGTAGATGCTCTAAAACCCAGACAGGCACCAAACCTAAATTGAGATGGATGCAGCTGAAGTGTTGCCAGATTCCTTCTTGTGGTTGGACACCTTGTCAAAGGCTTCCTACTGCAACAAGCCAGAGCAGGGCACAGGAAGAACTGCATAAGAAAGTACAAGAGATTTTTGGTATCCAGAGTTGAAACTGCAGTCTGGACACATCCGGGAGGAACACTCATCAATATTGATTTGTAAGCTTGAACAGGAAAACAAAGTCATTTGGTGTTCTTTAATGCTACTCAGTGAGAAAGTACATCTAGCTCATGGACATGACCTCTTCGGAGCCTAATAGTCTTCTGTGAGACGCCATTGCCATAGCAGTTCTAATGCTGTGTCTAATGTTATAGACACTCTGAATACCTTTGCAGGATACCTTTAAATGTTTATGCTATTACTCCTTTGGATAATTTATAAGATTCCCATCTTATTTTTAAAAGTCTATGCTTGCTATTGTAATGAACAGAAAATGTTATAGAACTTTTCCCAAATTAATCTGCAACGTTTTAGTTGGACTGATCACAGAAAAACTTTAAAAATACATTTCTCTTTGAGACTGCAGAGGCAGATAAAGAGTAAGAAAGAACATTTTATGAGAATGTGATATCAAAAAAATAAGTCTTCCATTGTGTAAAAGTACCACAATTTCTGTATCCATTCCTCAACTGAGGGACATCTGGGTTGTTTCCAGGTTCTGGCTATTACAAATAAAGCAGCCAGGAACATGGTTGAGCAAATGTCCTTGTTGTGTACTTGAACATCTTTTGGATATATGCCTAAGAGTGGTATAGCTGGGTCTTGAGGAATCACTATTCCTAATTGTCTAAGAAAGCGCCAAATTGATTTCCAGAGTGGTTGTACAAGTTTGCATTCCCACCAGCAATGGAGGAGGGTTCCTC
>JAQQSO010004573.1:0-12674 GCA_028658305.1 Pachyuromys duprasi | reverse complement strand
TATGCCTAGGAATGGTTTCTCTGGGTCTTGAGGTAGTGCTATTCCCAGTTTTCTGAGAAAGCACCAGATTGATTTCCAGAGTGGTTGTACATGTTTGCACTCCCACCAGCAATGGAGGAGTGCTCCTTTTCTCCACATCCTTGCCAGCATATGGTGTTGCTTGAGTTGTTAATCCTACTTATTCTGACAGGCCTAAGATAGGTTCTGAAGTCAGATTGATTTGCATTTTCCTGATGACCAAGCATGCTGAACATTTCTTTAAGTGCTTCTCAGCCATTCAGTATTCCTTTGTTGAGAATCCTCTGCTTAGCTCTGTGGCTCATTTTTTAATTGAGTTAATGTTTTGGTTGGCATTTAATGTTTTCAGTTCTTTCTATATTTTAGAGAGTAACCCTTTGTCAGATGTAAGGTTGGTAAAAATCTTTTTCCAATCTGTACACTACCATTTAGTTCCACTGACAATGTCCTTTGCCTTACAGAAGCCTTTTAGGTGCCAAATGTCCTTGTATTAATTGTTGATCTTAGGTCCTGTACTGTTGGAGTTTTGCTCAGGAAGTTGTCTCCTGTGCCAGTGAGCACAACGATGGTTCTCACTCTCCCTTCTAGTAGATTTCGTGTTCTGGTTTTACACTCAGGCCTTTGATGCACTTGAACTTTTTGTATAGGGCAATAAAGATGGATATATTTGCACTTTTTGCATGCATCCATACAGTTAGACCAGCCCCATTTATTGAAAATGTCTTTTTCCCATTGTATGGTTTTGGCTCCTTTGTCAAGAATCATGTGTCCCTAGGTGTGCAGATTTATTTCTGGGTCTTCAGTTCAATCCCATTGATCAACTATGCAGGTTTATTACTATTTCTCTGTAGTATAGCTTGAACTCAGGGATGGACATACCTCCCGAAGTTCTATTATTATATAGGCTGTTTTAACTATTTTGAGTTTTTGGTTTTTCCATATGAAGCTTAGAATTGTTCTTTCAAGGTCTGTGAAGAATTGTGTTGATATTTGATGGAAACTGCATTGAATCTGTAGATTGCTTTTGGTAAGATGGCCATTTTTACTGTGTTAATCCTTCCAGTCCATGAACATGGGGGATCTTTTCATCATATGTTATGTTCTTCAATCTCTTCAGAGACTTGAAGTTGTTGTCATATAGGTGTGTCACTTTCTTAGAGTTATGCCAAGATACTTTATATTATTTGTGGCTATTGTGAAGGATGTGGCTTCCCTAATTCTTTCTCGGGCCTCTTTTTGTTTATTTACAGAAAAGATACTGACTTTTTAAAATTAATCTTATATATAGCCACTTTTCTGAAGTTGTTTATCAGCTGTAGAAGTTCTCTGGTGTAATTTTTGGGGTCACTTCTGTATACTATCATATCATCTGTAAGTAGCAATACTTTAACTTCTTCTTTTCTGATGTGTATCCCCTTGATCAATTTTAGTTGTCTTATTGCTATAGCTAAAACTTCTAATACTATATTGAAGAGATATGATGAGAGTGGACAGCCTTGTGTTGTCCCTGTTTGTAGTGGGATTATTTTGAGTTTCTCTCCATTTAGTTTAATGTTGGCTATCTGTTTTCTGTATATTGCCTTTCTTATGTTCAGGTATGGGCCTTGTATCCCTGATCTGTCCAAGACTTCATCATGAAGGGGTGTTAGATTTTGTTAAAGGCTTTTTCTGCATCTAATGAGATGATCATTTGAGTTTTTCTTTCAGTTTGTTTATGTGTTGGATTACATTGATGGAATTGTGTAACATGAATCATCCCCACATCCTTGAGATGAAGCCTACTTTGTCATGGTGGATCATGTATTTGATTTTTTTATAAGTATTTCATTGAGTATTTTTGCATCAATGTTCATGAGTAAAATTGGTCTGAGAATCTCTTTATTTGTGTGGTTTAGATATCAGGATGACTGGAAACTTATAGATTGACTTTGGCAATGTTCTTTCTATTTTTATTTTGTGGAATCGTTTGGGGAGTACTGGTGCTAGCTCATCTTTGAAAGTCTGGTAGTATTCTGCACTAAATCCAATCTGGCCCTGGGAAATTTTGTTTGGTAGCCTTTTGATGACTGCTTCTATGTCTTTAAGGGTTACAGTTATGTTTGAACTGTTTACCTGATCTTGATTTAACTTTGGTAGGTGAAATCTATCAAGAAGTCAACCATTTCCTTTAGATTTTCTAATTTTATGGAGTACAAGCTTTTGAATGAAGACCTAATGATTCTTTGGATTTCCTTAGTGTCTGTTATCTCTCCCCTTTCATTTCTGATTTTGTTAATTTGGGTATTTTCTCTTTGCCTTTTAGTTAGTTGACTAGGGGTTTGTCTATCTTTCTGATTTTCTCCAAGAACCAGCTCTTCATTTCATTGATTTTTTTTGGATTGTTCTCTTTGTTTCTAAGTTATTTATTTCAGGCCTGAGTTTGATCATTTCCTGCCATCAATTCCTTTTGGGTGTGTTTGCTTTTTTTCCCTAAATTTTTTATGTGAGCTAGTTTCAAGTTGCTAGTATTAGATCTTTCCAATATTTTTATGAAGGCACTTAGTGCTATGATCTTTCTTTTTAGCACTGTTTTCATGGTGTTCCATAATGTTGGGTATGTTGTGCCTTTGTTTGCATTGAATTCTAGGAGATCTTTAATTTGCTTTTTAATTTTTCTCTGAGCCAGTGGTCACTGAGCAGTTTCCATGAGTACATAAGCTTTTTGTTATTTCTGTTGAGGCCTAGCTTTAATCCATGGTGATCTGATAAAGAACAATGTGTTAATTCAATTTTCTCATTTTGGTTGAGGTTGGCTTTGTGACTGACTATATGGTTGAGATTTCTGTCCCAGTTTGTTGTAATTCAGTCACCTAATGTTCCCACTAATGCATTTTTCAAAAGACTCTTGATTCATGAAGATTAATTTTTCAATGACTACAAAACTTCATCAGACTGTTACTACATTGAAACATGCAAGAGTGTATGAATAGTCTACATGGTTACTCTGCCTAGAAGGCAACATCACATTCTTAAGCAGATACTGCTGAGTCCAGCCTGTTACAAACAGCACACATTGGCTAGGAATAAAAAAGTCTGTGGCCACTGCTGGATGATTCACCAGGAAAGACTTTTTTTTTTTTTTTTGGTCTGTATCTACTAGTGTTGTTTTTCTAAAGCTCATGTTGTCAAACTGTGTTCTAGATATGCATCTTTATGTCATAGCTAGCACTGTACTCCATCTTCATCAGAGAACTGCTTGCACCAGTAGGCAGTGGTTAATACAGGCTCTATAACTGGCCAAAACGCTGCAAAAAAGATGCCAGAGGACATGACACCCATTTCATAACCTCCAAGGCTTTGAGGACATCTTGGCCAAGTGGGTGGAAACAATGTATTGTTGATGTTTTTTTGTGAATTGATGTTGCTCAGATGGGTAAGTGGCAGAGGGTGTTTCTGGTTCTATAATATTCTATTCACTTGAAATTTATTTTCTTTCTGCATCTTTAAATTTTCAGGTCATTTTATCAGTTTTGGTCTAATTTTCCAAGCTGTCCTTGCCTTACCTGGATCAACTACTTTTTCAGGACTTATGTTATGGTCTGTGCTATACTTCAAAATGATTTTTTGTGGAGGTTGTAAATTTATAAATGATGATTTTTGAGCCATATCATGTTATTTATTAGCCCTAAATTTGTCACAGTGGGTGAGATTGGAAGGGAACGAGGGTGGGGCGACAGCTGGGATACAAAATGAATAAATTTAATAAATAAAAATTACATTAAAAATGTGGAAATAATCACAGAGATGTAAGGAATGACCACTAATTATAATTAAATATGTGGTTTTGATTAGGACACATGCTTTCATGTTATATTATTGATTGAGAAGTTGCATTCATGTAAGGAACAGAGAACACACTACATCAACTTCAGTTTAGGTTCTGACAACCAGGGCTTTTCTTTCAGAATATGCAGCTTGTCATAAGCAGGACCTTGGCTTGAACGGGGAAGGTACTGACTTGGAGTGCTTAAGCAGTGAATGGTGTGTTGTGCAGGGGCATCAATGAGACTGTTCAGTATGGTGGCCACAGGAGAGGCCAATGTTTGTTATCATATTTGGTCATTTTCATTTGTGGCTACAGAAATGGGAAATTTCCTGTCACGGCAGTGCAGGACACCAAACATGGTGTTCCTGATGCCTAATCTTCAGTCTTGATAGTCATGTTGATAAAGATTATCTCTGTAACTTATCACCATTACTGAAAATGCAATTAAAAAAAAAACGTTAAACCCATTCAGTGCAAGACCCAAGACTTAGGATAATAACAGACAGGTTGTAACATGCTAGGAGAGTAATTTATTAGTGCAAGACGTTGAAACCTTCACATTGCTCAGAGATATTTAGACACTTCAGGGATCAAGTTAAGTATATATCCAAGATGCTCCTTTAGCCATGCCTTCATACCACATTCCACTATAATTTGTACCTGGAAATAAGCAGAAAGTAAGAGAAGAAAAGTGAGGACAGTCAGGCAGCTCCTGGAGAAGAAATCTTAACAAACCAAGAGTCCATGGGAGTAGAACGTGGAAAGACAGAAGGGAAAATGCAATGTGTGCCAGTGAAAATAACATTAAATAATGCATAGTAGTATATGTTCTTCAAATTCAGGCCAATACACTCTGACTGGAGTTGACAGTTGACACAAGTCCATATTTCTTTGTGATCTCTCTGTGATCAGTAGTCAAAAGAGTGGGTCCCTGCTCCCCAGGTGTAACTACCTCTGATGATACAGAAGTGTGAACTCTACTTTCCTTCCAATGGGATAACCAGGGGAGACCCATGGCAGAAGTGGGTGAGCAGTATTGAAACAGGAAGGTTTCAGGTTCCTGGCAGGGCTAGCTAGGGTGGCAGAGATATGCGTCCTGCCAATACTCTGCTCATAAGGAGGTTGTCTCCAGCTTCTTTCCTCCAATCTGCCTGATTTTTATTCACCAACATTCCCAAAGCATTCAATAGAGATGATATCCATTTATTGTACAGATGTTAACTTCACGAAAGCCCCCAGCAGATTGACAATAGAGGTAGCCTCGGTTACTCCCTTTGTGGGCCCTGTTTGTCCTTGTTAGGATGTCATGAGAGTGTTACATCTAGGGTGGAACTCTAGAAGGATGCATCTATCTCAAGTAGTGTTTACAACTGAACTCAAATCAGCAGTGTATCCCTGAACCAACCTATCACTGATATCCTGTGTTCCCCCATATATGTGTTCCCCACAGAATGTCAGGTCAACTCTGTGACCTTCTGAGTGTATAAAGCAAAATACACATACCAACACAGTTGCTACTTTAAGTCTGTATACTACGTCTATTTCATCTACACATTCCTTCACTTCCATTTTTGCTTCAACAGCCTCTTGAGGAGCACCATATTTCTCAAGTTCCATCCGCGTTGTTGCCTTATCCATAAGTAGGAAGACGAAGCTTTCACGCAAAACAGCTTTGCAGACATGGCCAGCATTAGCTGAAAAGTGTAAGGAGAAAGAGAAAGAGTTACAGTTAACCAGTTTTGCTTTGTTTAGTTTTGTTTTCTGAGACACAGTTTCTCTTTGTAGTACTGGCTGTCCTGGAATGCACACTGTAGACTAGGCTGGCCTGGAACTTACAAAGATATGCCTGCCTTCTAAGTGCTTGCATGTGCCACCACCACCTGGCAACTTCTCAGTTTTAATTAATTTTTTTGTATGAGCCTCTGTGAGTTGATACTGTAGATGAGAAAGGATATACAGTATATTGTGACCCACTCCTGTGACTTCACTGATGCAAGATGACATGACTTCCTCAAGATCACACAGCAAGGACTGAAGAAAGATTATTGTTGGATCTCTATTTTTATGTACTTTAGTCCACACACATGACTCCCACAGAGTCTATGGCTTGCTGAAATTCCCTTTTCTAGTATTAAAAGTTTGAGGTTTGGGCTGGAGATATGGCTCAGCAGTTAAGAGCTCTGGCTATCCTTCCAACCTGAATTCAGTTTCCAGCAACCACATGGTGAATTTCAACCATCTGTAATGGAATCTTATTTTCTCTTCTGCTATACATGAAAACAGTGTTTATATACATAAATAAATAAATCTTTAAAAAGTTTGCGGTTTGACTGAATCTTCAGCAGCATTTTTATGACTCTTGGATAGTTGAAAAAAAGGATTTTTTTGCATCATCCAACTTGACATGAATAACAGAATTAGAATTTTACCAAGAGAAGGGAAAAGTAAAAAGCAAGTGGACTGTTTATGTGTAGAATGGTGACATTTTGAAATGGACAGAATTTGGTCATGGCATCAGGTACAGTTCAAGGTTAAAAGGTAAAGTTACAGGACTTGATCAGGTTTGATACACACCTGAGCTTATCTGGGAAATCTGGGAAAGCTTTGCTTTTCTACAGTGATGCTCAGATTACTTCTAGGGAGGGTGTCAGGAGAAACTGACACCCTCCGTATGAAACTGAAACCCTCCGTGTCGATTCTAAGATCTATGATGAATGTTTGTGTAGAACTGAAGAAATCAACTTTCCTAATCTAGGTTCAACCTTCCCTTCAAGGTTTGTAAAACAAACAAACAAAGAAACAAACTAAAAAGCAAATCTCCAGAGGTTGTCTGGGTTGGCCTCAGACCCACGTTCCTTTTGTCTCATTCTCCTCCAGCTTAGATGGCAGGATGTGCCACTGTAGCCTATTTTCCTATGGACACGACAATACTATACTTAGGAAGTGCCTGAACAGGGTCTGATGTGAGACTTAAGCAGATTACAACAGTCTGTAGGGAAATGTGGTAGGCAATAGGATAGGGGTAGCTAGGCTGACAGGAGGAGATGCAGAAAGGAGAGAGTAACTATAAATGAAACTCAGTTCATTTTTGAAGGTACAGAGTATGTAAGAATGTTCTGTTTATGTGTAAATGGATTGTTTGCAAAAATTAGCAAAATTAAGAAAATGGACATCTTACTGATAATGGATGGCTACACCATTTCTATCGCCATTATTGGTAGGACCCTCAGGAAACTGACCAGCCTATACTGGTCTGATTATCCCCATAGTGTAGTTGAAGGATTTGAAGATATATAACTCACAGATTCAGAGAATATTGACTGTTGGGAACAGAGAGCTCTCTCAAGTTACCTTCCAGATACAAAGACAATAAACTACAAAATAACAAAACAAACAAAATCCCTTTAATAAAAAAATATTTTCTCACTTTTGTTCATAGTGGCCTTCACCCCCCTCTTCTGCATCAGGCTTCTTAAGTAAGATAAAAATTAGTTGAATATTGGCCTATAGCCAATATCAAACTTAATTGAGAGAAACTTAAATGAATTCCACTGAAATCAGGGACCAGGCAAGGCTGTTCACTCTCTCTGTATCTCTTCAATATAGTACTTGAAGTCCTTGCTAGAGCAATAAGACAACTAAAAGAGATCAATGCAGTACCAATTGGAAAAGAAGAAGACAAAGTATCACTATTTGTATATATATTGTAGTATACATGAGTGACCTCTAAAATTCTACCAGGGAAATCTTCCAGCGGTAAACACCTTCATCAAAGTAACTGGATACAAAAATTAACTCAAAACAAAACAAAACAAAACAAAACAAAACAAAACAAAACAGTAGCTTTCCTGTATACAAAAGTGAAACGGGCTGAGAAAGAAATTAGGGAAGCAACATCATTCGCAATAGCAAGAAAAAATCATTAAGTATCTTGGTATAACTCTAACCAAGCAAGTGAAAGACTTGTATGAAAAACATGTCAGTCTCTGAAGAAAGAAATTGAAGAAGATATCAGAAGAAGGAAAGATCTCCCATGCTCATAGCTCTGTAGGATTAACATAGCAAAAATGCCCCCCCAAGAGCAATCTATGGATTAAATGCAATTCCCATCAAAATACCAACACAATTATTTAAAGACCTTGAACGAAAAACTCAATTTTATATAGAAAAATAAAAAAACAGAATATCTGAAGCAACTGTACAATAAAAGATCTTCTGGAGTTAATTCCATCCCTGACCTCAAGCTGTACTATTGAACAACAGCAATAAAAACTGCATGGTAGTTGTATAGAAACAAACTAGTAGATCAATGGAATCAAGTTGAAGACCTAGAATTAAACTCACACACCTATGGACACCTGATTTTTGACAAAGATGCCAAGACCATACAATCAAAAAAAAAAAGAGCATCTTCAACAAATGGTGCTGGTCTAACTGAATGCCTATATGTAGAAAAATGCAAATAGACCCATGTCTATTACCATGCACAAAATTAAAATCTAAGTGGGTCAAAGGCCTCTACATAAAACCAGACACATTGAATCTGTTGGAAGAAAAAGTGGGGAAGAACCTTGAACTTATTGGCACAGGAGACAACTTCCTGAGCAGAACACCAATACCACAAGCTCTAAGAGCAACAATCAATAAATGGGACCTCATGAAACTGAAAAGCTTCTGTAAAGCTAAAGACATTGTCATCAGAACAAAAGGACAGCCTACAGACTGGGAAAGGATCTTCACCAACCCTATATCTGACAGAGGGCTAATATCCAGAATATATAAAGAACTCAAGAAGTTAAACTCCAACAAACCAAACAATCTAATGAAAAATGGGGTAGAGAGATAAACAGAGAATTCTCAACATAGGAAAATCGAATGGCAAAGAAACACTTTGCTCAACATCTTTAGTCATCAGGGAAATGCAAACCAATATGACTCCCAGATTCCATCTTACAACTGTCAGAATGGCTAAGATCAAAATGGATCTGGAGAAAGGAGAACGGAGAAGGTGGGAGTGCAAACCTGTACAAGCACGTTAGAAATCAGTCTGTTGTTTTCTCAGTAACAGCGCTTCATCAAGATCCAGGTATACTACTTTTGAGAATATATCCAAAATTGCTCCACCATTAACTAAGGACATTTGCTCAACTATGCTCATAGAAACTTTATTTATAAAAACCAGAATCTGGAAAAAACCTAGATGTCCCTCAAGGGAAGAATGGATACAGAAATTGTGACACATTTACACAATGGAATACTACTCAGCTATTAAAAACAAGGTAATTTGCAGGCAAATGGATGGAACTAGAAAAGATCATTCTGAGTGAGATAAGCCAGAATCAGAAAAATACACATGCTATATACTCACTTATAAGCGGCTATTAGCCTTATAATATAGACCTAAAGGAGCTAAAGAACAAGGAAGACCCTAGCGAGGATGCTTAAATCTCATTAAGAATGGTAAACAGATTCTGGCTGTATAAATAAAGCTGTTATGAACATAGTTAAGCAAATATTCTTGTTGTATGGTTGAGCATCTTTTGGATATATGCCAAGGAGTGGTATAGCTGGATATTGAGATAGCATTATCCCTAACATTCTGAGAAATGCCAGAGTGATTTCCAAAGTGGTTGTAAACGTTACATTCCCACAAGCAATAGAGGAGGGTTTCCTTTCTCCACAACCTCTCCAACATGTGTTATCCCTTAAGATTCTCTGTCATTTGATATTCCTCTGTTGAGATTTCTATGTTTAACTCTGTATCCCATTTTTAATTGGATTCCTTGGTTTGTTGGTCAGAATCTGGAAACAACCTAGATGTCCTTCAACTGAAGAATGGATACAGAAATTGTGGCACATTTACAGAATAGAATATTAATCAGCAATTAAAAACAAGGAAATCATGCAATTTGCTGGCAAATGGATAGAAATAGAAAAGGTCTTGTGTGAGGTCACCCAGAAGCAGAAAGATACATATGTTATATCCTCACTTAAATGTGGATATTAGCCATATAATATAGGATAAACATACTAAAAGCTATAGTCCTAAAGAAGCCAAACATCAAGGAGGACCCTAGGGAAGATGCTTAATCCTCATTCAGAAGGGCAAACAGTATAGACATCAGAAGCCAGAGAAGACAGGGAACAGAACAGGAACTTTCCACAAGGGGCCTCTGAAAGACTCTACCTATCAAGTTATTGACATAGATGCTGAGACTCATAGCCAAACTTTGGGCAGAGTGCAGGAAATCTTATGGAAGAAGGGGGAGATAGAAAGACCTGGAGGGGACAGGAGCTCCATAAGGAGACCAACAGAGCCAGAAAACTTGGGCCCAGTGCAAAGACCAACAAGGAAAATGCATGGAGAGGACCTATACACCTCTCTCCCCGCCTCCGCTCAGATGAAACCCATAGGCTGTTCAGTTTCCAAGTGGGTTCCCTAATAAGGGTAGCAAGGGCTGTCTCTGACATGAACTTAGTGGCTGGTTCTTTGATCACCTCCCCCTGGGAGCGCATCTTTGCCAGGTCACAGAGGAAGTTGATTCAGCCTGTCCTGATGAGACCTGATAGGCTAGGGTCAGAGAGAAGGGGAAGAGGTCCTCCCCTATCAGGGGACTAAGGGCATAGGGGAAGAAGAAGGAGAGAGGTTGGGACTGTGAGGAGACGATGGAGGGGGCTAAAGCGAGAATTAAAGTAAATAAATTGTACTAAATAAATAAACAAACAAAATGTAAAAAAAAAAGGATGGCAAACAGAAGTGGTGCAAGAGAGGGGACAGGATGGGAACCTAACATAGATGTCCTCTGAGAGACTCCAGCCAACAAGGGATGGAAGCAGATGCAGAGACTCACAGCTAAACTTTGGACAGAGCACAGGGAATCTTATGGAAGCAAGGGGTGGGGGAATAAAAGGATTCAGAGAGTATAGTTGCTCCACAAAGGGACCAACAAAGCCAAAAAACCTGGGCCCAGGTTGTTCTGAAGAGACATGCACCAACAAAAGACCATGCATGGAGAGGACCTAGACTCCCTGCTCAGATATAGCCTATAGGCAGCTCAGTTTTCTTGTGGGTGCCCCAGCAAGGGGAGCAGGGGATGTCTCTGACATGAGATGTCTCTGACATGAACTTGGTTGTCTGCTCTTTGATCACTGCCCCTTGGCTATGGGGCTTTGCCAGGCCACAAAAGACAAGGATCCAGGCAGGGGAGAGGATTCCTCCTTTCAGTGGACTAGGGGATAGGGGTTAAGGGGAAAGAGGGAGGGAGTGTGGGACTGGGAAGAGATAAGAGAGGGGGTGACAATCGATACATAAAATGAATTGTAAAAAATAAAAATAAAATAATAAAGAGATAGAGAGAAAAGGAGGGTTAGTAAAAGCGGTTGGGACAAATTTTAGCTTATTAATCTTTTCCTAACATGAACCTTATCACACATAAACTTGCAACTGTTCAAAGAGGCAAACTCACCAGGAGCTGTGGCTGGATGAATCATAAATAATACTCACCTTCATAGCAAGAAACAGCCAGAATGAGTAAAAGAAAACACAGGCTCAGCCTCATGATGCTCAGTTTGCTTTCAGACTTAGCAAATGATGAGCAAATGGACTCTACTAGAGCCTGTGGAGACCAGGGATATTTATACATGGTGAGGCTTACTGGTCCCTGCCCTCAGGCAAATGAGCTCAAAACCTGGTTTAGGCCCTCCTTCTGTGTCACTAAGGGCTGATCCCCTCACCCCCCTCCATCCTGTTGGGCTCTAGTCTAGAAGAATAGCTTCATGGGATCATTACTCATCCTTCAGATGACTTTCACATTAACCAGGAAGCAATTTGTGATGTTTCAGTTTACCTTTGAGCTTTTGATTATTTCGCTTGATTTCTCTCCTTCTCAACAGGCACAGGTGGCTTCTGACATCAGGGTGACCTTCTCTGAGGCATAGAACCTCCAAATACCAGCCCTGGAAATGAGAGCTTTGCAATTGGACTCTGCCAACACTCATACAAATCCCAGCATAGATCTACATCAAAAGATCAGGAAGATCTGAAGAAACAGCCTCAACACACTGGAAACAAAAGGCAAAATACACTCCCAATTAGTTAAGGAAGGAAACACTGGGTAAAAGGAAGCATAAATTGTAGAGCATAAAACACAGAAAACACCAACGAGACAAAGACACAGCTCTAAAAGCTCTGACTAAACCAGAGAAATACACATGTAGATTAATGTAGAGAAAAATGAAAAAAAAATCTGAAAGAAACTATGAAACAAAACATGAGCAATTACTAATTATACCACTGAGGAATAAAGCAAAAAGGCCTGGCTGGTGTCTTTATGATAAACTTCATGTCAACATATGTCATCACTGAGAATGCAGGAGCCATTTACGAATATGTATATGTGTGTGTGTGTATTCTACGAAGATAAAATAATGAAGAATTTAAAAAAACTTGAATAGACAAAAATGTGTGATTGGAATGTATATGTAACAAAAATTCCCATACCATGAATAATAAATCTAGAAAAAATGGCTTTACTACCGAATTCTACCAAACATTTGGACAACTAACATTTATTGTTATTATTATTATTTTTTTTTTGCAAAACTTCACATTAGGGAATTGTTCCTAAAATGTTCTATGAGGTCAAAATTTCTCTAATCCAAAATAACACAAAGGCACACTCACATGCACACATAGACCAAACCCACAAAACTCCAGTATCTTTGATGAACATTGTTGTAAAAATACTCATCAAAATTTCAGCAAACATTCCATAGTTGAGGGGCATCTGGGTTGTTTCCAGCTTCTGGCTATTACAAATAAAGCTGCTACAAACATGGTTGAGCAAATGTC
>JAQQSO010004572.1:0-12675 GCA_028658305.1 Pachyuromys duprasi | reverse complement strand
CATCAGGGAGATGCAAATCAAAACGGCCCTGAGATTTCACCTTACACCCACCAGAATGGCTAAGATCAAAAACTCTAGTGACAATGCATGCTGGAGAGGTTGTGGAGAAAGAGGAACCCTCCTCCATTGTTGGTGGGAATGCAAACTTGAGGAGAGGTTTCTAAGAAGAGCTGCTCACGTTTCAAAAAGTTTCCGTAAAGCTGCTTTATGGAGTAGACTGCGTACTCCTGGACACGTCTGAGAGCAGCCTCTGAGCCACTGATCAGGTGCACAAGCTGCCTTGGGTTTTGGACTATATATACTAGCCAGTACCTCACTCAAAGCCTAGGTCGACTGGTTTGAGCACATCTTGGGCTTTGGGGACCAGAAGGTATCTCTAATCTCAACAAAATGTGCTAAAGCCCTCTGTTGTTCCATCATAAACTGCCAATAAAACCGTGTCAAATCTGCCTACCTATGAACTGGTGTTCTCTTCCTCTGGGAAACCCTGGCTAGTACATGCGGGCTCACTGAAGACACCTGTTACGAAGTACCCAGCTCTAAAATCAATCATCAAAGCAGTGGACCCCTCCACTCTCTTCTGTCATAAAGAAGCCCAACCAGTTTGCCTTTCACACACCTTCAAGCTGATCTCCCCTGCCTGCTGGAAAGCCTGGGGTAGACAAGGAGGCATCAAAGGAGGGTAAACCTTTTATCAATCCGGGCCTCCCTCAGACATCATCTCAACCCAGCACCGCTGATTGTTGCTAAACAGACTCATGGAGTTCCCTGGCAACTGAACATAAAGAAGTGAGCCCTGGGAAAGAGGCACTGGGCAACTATGGGGTGGGACTCGTACCTCAGAGGAGAACAGCATTTTCTTGCTACCTCAAGGATCCCGGCACCTGACAGAAGAGCAACGTGACAAATATGCAGAATATCACCATAGGAATTACCAAAGAAGCTAAAAACAGCAACACTGCACTGCATAATCTCTAACCTCGGGGGACAGGGAAACAGAGTCGTTGTGTCAATCTCCTTTCCTTGTTAGGCGCATTATCGTAAGCAGGGGCCCCTTGGTTCTCAACACCACACTTCACTAACATTTACTGGGCTGGGGCTTCTGAAATATTGGATTCCATAGTAATTTTATTTTTTGCTTTTGATCTTTACTGTTTTGCTCATTTATCCATAAACATGAGCTACTGAGCCAATTTTAAATTAAATAGCTAAGGTTAAAGCCCCAGGCCATCCAGATAGGACTCAACCAACCGGCATCCAAAAAAGGACCTAACTGTGGCCCTGAGGAGCCAGACGACAGACGTTAGTCTCATCTTTGGGCTACCTTGATATAAGATTACCTGCCTCCAGTTATCCTGCTCCTCCAGTTTAGGGAGGGAGACTTACACAACGTATGTTTTCCTGAGAGAGGACAGCAGGGGAATTTTTCTAATGTCTTCAGCTCTTGACAAGACGTTATCCTACAGGCGGCTTCTGTGAAGGGGACTTGTTAAGACTGCCCGGCAAAGCAGTAATTTTTATCACTTGACTATCTTTAAAAGTAGCTCATTCAACCGATTTTGGCAGCTGGACTATTTTCTGAAATTCAGAACCGAAAAAACTTGGGAGCGAGACAGGGACAAAATAGGAGAAGCCTCAGTGTGGGGCGGCTATCATTCACTTACGGCAACACTGCGGCGAGGCGGGGAAAGACGGGGGTGGCTCCTGGGTGGCTCACCCTTCCTCTCTGTGCTACCTTTCCGGCAGAGGGTGGGAGCGCCCGGCGTGCGCCTGGACTGTTCGTCCCATGTAGGAGTGAGTCTGGAGTGATTGCTCCTGTCCCATCTGGGGTTACACAACCCACGCAGGCTCTCACACACGGGGGTGAAATGAGAATCCGGATCCAGACACGTGGGTCCAAAGTTTGTGCACTTTGTGTGGCTTGTGGAAGGGCAGAAACCCTAGGACACACCTAGGACTCTGTCTGAATCTGTCAGTAAGGGGAAGGGAAGGAGGCAGGGGAGGGGAGGGGAGTAGGAGGAAGGGAGGGAAGAGCTAATCTTTACCAAATGCTTTCTGTGCTGGGCGATGATCAAGTACCTCAAAACAATGCTGCCAAGTGGACACTGGTATTGTCCCCTCCACACAGACGGGGAGTGACACAAGAGCGCAAACCTGATAAGTGAAATGGCCAGTGTGGCTCCAGAAGGCCTGGCTCCTAACCACTTTGTAAGATCTGATTCTCACAATGAGTGCTTAGCACAGTCCCCAGCCTCAGAATTCCACACTGTCTCACTGGAACTTACACCCCAGGCAGTTGCAAGGTTGGGTGTGCTCTCAACTTTACCCCATGTTGGAAAGTAGAGCTACAAAGCCCAGAGCTGGCTTCAGCTCCGAAAGAACTGGGTCCTCGTAAGTTCAAGGGTTGGGCTCTGCAAGACCAGAGGAAATACCCAGGAGTCTGCCTTCATCTTCTGAATCCACGGACGCCCTTTGCTGAAGAGCCTGGACACCCAAGTAGGGTAAAAAACTAGGCCCTTTCATTTAAGGAGAGGGAACCTAAGAAAAGCTACTGTCATGCATGTTCCACTGAAGGCATGGACTGGGTGACAGAGCCAGAGTGTGGAGAGCATACAGTCTGGGTGTACTGCAAGGGGGGGGGGGGAGGGTTGAGAGGGGAGTGTCCTGAAATCATCTGGCCAACACTTTTGACATTCATGGCCTTGGGTCCCTTCCCTCACAATTTCACAGAAGGCTATTTACGTGACTTGGAACAATTTTATCACTCCTGGAAATGGTTCTTACCAAGTTTGAAAGGAGAAACATTTTGTTTCCTTTCTCTCAAAGACGCAGGAGAAAGCAGGTGCCACTGTCTATCCAGCATTCCTTGGTGAGCAAGTCCTATCTCCCTATACGCAGTTTCAGGGCTGACCTGGAAACTTCAGCTTACCTAGGAAATTATTTCAATCATGAAAGGTTCCAGGACAGCATGGAGTGGCTATCTTCCTGTTGTGAGTCATAGCTGCTGCAAATTGAGAGGTGAGAATTAGATGGAGAGGAAAAAAAGTCTGCAAGCAGTGAGACTGTTTCGAATCCCAAGGATAAGGCCC
The DNA here is from genome assembly GCA_028658305.1 of Pachyuromys duprasi. Lineage (NCBI taxonomy): Eukaryota > Metazoa > Chordata > Mammalia > Rodentia > Muridae > Pachyuromys > Pachyuromys duprasi. The sequence goes on along the minus strand of JAQQSO010004572.1, from coordinate 9,586 downwards.
TTCCTTCCTTCCGTACAACCTTGGGAATGGAAGAAGCCAATAAACCCCCTCTGCCCTAAATCCAGTTTGACTTGGATTGCTGTCCCTTGTATCAAGAGTAATAATATAAAGGACTAAAAGTTTAAGTTGCAGCCTTGACCTCTCGCAGAAGGTGCGTGCCACCTGCGCTGAATGTATTCCTATCGCTTAGAAAGCTCTATGCTTCTTTTATACCCATAAACCTGTTACCTCAGAGCCTCAGTTCTCTGTGTTTGGGCTTTGTCCCTAGGACAGATGTGAAGAAAATGTGATTGCTTTCTAACTGCAGTAACTTTGTCCCCAGAGAGGTGTATTTAGTCATAAATGACAATGTGTTCAGGTATCCCAAATGCATGCTTGTCTTCCTAGTGATCAGCCTAAACGATGACCTGTACAATACTGTTACTTCACGCAGTGGTTCTAAAAATAAGTGTATATTCAGGCATGGTTGCACACACCTATAATCACATCCCTCATAAGGCTGAGGCAGGAGGCTGACCATAAGTTTGAGGCTAACCTAGACTACACAGTGAATACCAGGATAGAAAGAATAAGGAGTTTTGTTTTGTGTTGGTTTCTATGTTTTAAAGACAGGTCTTGTTCTGTAGCCCAGGCTGGCCTCAAATTCACAGTAACCTGCCTTAGCTTACCAACTGTTGGGATTACAGGCATGAGTCACTATGCCTAGCTTCCCAGAGAGATTTTTAAGCTAACAATGCCAAGGTCTCATCTCAGAGATCTGATTTCAATCTAGAGAAGAGATCAACTATCAGTATTTCCAAAATTCTCCAGATAGATAGACTGGCTGACTCATTATATTCAAGCATGTCTTTACTGGTTTTTCTAAGCTTGCTGCTCATAATTTTTGATGATGGGACTACAGAAAAGCAAGGCACTGTCTGTCCTTAGCATTCCCTGGGATGCTCAGTAAAGCAGTTTATATTGCTGGATGTGTAATGGGGTCTGTCTGTAGTGTACACACACATTGGCCTTGTGTTCTGTTGCCTCCCGAGAACCCAAAGCTGTGCTGTGTGCCTTCTAGTCATCCATTCACATGAATATACAAAGATTCCGAAAGCTTAAACATCAAGATTTAACCTTTTGCCACAATTCATTCTGCTAAATAGCAAAGACGGCACAGCCTAAATGGTGTGTGGTACGTGTTTTAACTTGCTAGGACTACAGTAAGAAAGTATTATAAGTCAAGTGACATAAGTACAATAGGGAATGCCAAGTAAAGGGAAAGGGGGAGACTAGAATAGGAACCCCAGACATTGCCAGCAACCGCCAGAAGGTAGGAAAGAGAAATAAACAGATCCTTCGTTAGAGCTCTCACAGGGAACCAGTCCTGGTATTGCATGATTGGATTCTGGGTATCTTGACAACTTGATTAGACGGAGAAATAAGTAAAGCACACCTCTGGCTGTGTCTGCAGTGGTTCCAGAGAAGACTAGAAGACAAGACTGCTGACCCAATAAATGAATACACTCTTTGGTGGGTCTTGGTTTAATGACATTATTGAAAGGCGTTGGAGGATGGGAGGTGGAGTCAGCAGCACGGCATCAGTCAGTGTGGGTGTTCTCGGGGGTCTTAGTTTGCTCTTTTGTCTTCCAGTATGGAGTCCCTTCTCCATGTTTGGCTGAAGTCACAGCTCTCCCCTCACACACGCTCCACATGCTCACACAGCCAAGCACATGGTACCGAGCAATCGTGGACTAAACCATCTAAGACCGGGAACCAAAATAAGAACTTCCTCCTTTTTATAGCACTTTGATCAAGTATTATGTTAAGAATAAGAATAAGAGTAAATAATATAGACAGTGTCTCACTATGTTCTCCAGGCCGGCCTTTGATCTCTTCCTCTCCAATGGTTCTCCTGCCATTTTTGGGTGGCTGAACTACAGGTACACAATGTGATACTTGGCTTGGCCTTTGGACTTCTCAAGCCCTAAGAAAATAAAGCTTGTTGAAGACATGGCTGTACTTTGCTCCAGCAGCCTTGGGAAACTATTGAAAGTGCCTGATAAAACAAAGCAACTAAGAGCTTGCCATCATTCACCTCTGACACCACAGTGGTAACACGAATCACCCAGAAGCTTGAGTGACAAGAAACAGGAAGTCATTATTTTAAAGGAATTATTTTAGTGTGTGAGGACAACTTGCAGGCGTCGGTTCTCCCTGCTGTGTGGGACCTGCAGGTTGAACTCAGATTATCAGGTTGAGTATCCAGCATCTTTACCCACTGAGCAGTCTCACTGCCTGAAGAGTCATTATTAATTTTCATGCAACCCATGAAGCTAACACCAGCTGCTCTACAAAGGCAGAAGAAGAAGTTTAAAACAAACAAAACGAAAACATATTTCCCAGCCCAGGAGCTGTGTCAGACCCAAAGCGTCTAGCAACCTAAACAGTGAAAAAATAAAATGGGTTAGAAAAAAATTAATTTTTTTACAAATTAAAACATACTTATACTGGTTTTCAAAGCCCACAGAAATAGGATTGCTCACAGAAGTTGTGTCAGCAAGCTATGCAATACCCCGGGCAACCACCCAAATCCAGTTGCTTTTTGGACTGAGTTGTTTTTTGGCATGGATTAGCATACGTATTATTCTATGTGTTGCTACAAAAGCTGAAGTTGCCAGTATCTAGGACTGTGTTTCACCGGCTCACTTCTGTACCCTCTCCATGGAAGGCCACGCTCCTGTGGCACTGTGAGATTAAACCTCGGCTTACCCCCAAGACACAGTATGACCTGGTCATTCAGTTATAACATAGTCCTTAGGAAGCTAGCAGAGGCAGGATGGAAACTGATCTTGCCATAATAACTTGAGAACTAGATCACACACATTTTGTCTCTCTGCTATCTATCTTCTAAGCTTTCTTTTTTCTTTCCCTCCTGGGCTTCATTATCCCATTTTGTTTTCTTAAATATTATTTAAGAAACCATTTACTATTTCTGTCCATGGCGACATGGAGGAGATTTTCTTTAGGAACTGAAGGCAAGTGAAGAATAAGAAAGTAAATGGTTAAATTTACAAAGCTTCAAAAGGGGTACCAGCTACTTAGGTTAAGGCGAAGAATTTTCAGTTAGGCTTTTCAAACTTGCTGTGAGTGTGGGGAAATCCCTTGGACTTTGTTTTCCAGTCCTCTTTGCTTCAAGGGAAATGATACTCATATTATACTATTGGAAATGGTCATGGATGAAACAATCCATCATCAAGACCCAATTAGGCAATGGTGATCAATGCTGACACTTCTGAATCTGGTAAGAAATAGATATTTTGCACACAGCTGACAGCCTCTGGGGCTATGTGGACTAGCAAGGAACAGATACACTCCAAAAAACTAACAGACATGAAGACTAGAACAGGTAGGAGGAAGAATAGGGGAGAGTGCTAATCTCAGGAGCATGCATGTCAACTCTACATCAGAGACTCTCCAGGACTCCTGGGTACCTCACGTGTAGGCTCCTCTGCACTTACCTCGGGCGTAGGCTCAGCTGGGGTCTCTTACTATTTACACGAGTTCTCATGAATTTAGAATACTATTAGTGAAAAGAAACAGTAATCCAATTTTTTAAAAAATGACTGCCTTATGTACTCTTTAAAAGGATATCACTTTTGCAAAAAGGCTCTGCAGACCCTCCTTTACAGAAAGGAAAGAAAACTGCCACAGACTTCATTTGGAAGAGAAGACTGAGCCTCCCCGGAGTAATCCTAAGGCCAGCTACTAGGAGAAGTAAGTAAGAAAATTTAAGATCAAAACAAAGAGCATCTTTCTACTGTTCAGAGCTGTACACAATAGAACATGTACTTCCTGAATGGACTCTGCCTGTATTCTCATGCTAGTCCACCTAGCATGACTGCTGCCATTCTGTCCCATGTAACCTTAGCCCTTTCTCCAACTGCTACCACAGCTCTTAACATCATCCCCTCACGCAGCAAGGCCACCATGTCTCTACCACGTGCTAGGCTCCATCCCACATGCTGTAGACACAGCAAAGCTTCCTTCCTGTAAGGGAATTACATTCTCATTACAAGAGCAGTGCTAGACAGTGACAGTGCTAGACTGTGTGTGTGTGTGTGTGTGTGTGTGTGTGTGTGTGTGTGAGTGTGTGTGTGTATGTGTGTGTGTGTGTATGTAGGACAAAAGAGGGACAGGGTTACAGCTCTAAGCAGAAAGCCTAGTGAAGGCCTCACCTAGACAGGGATACCATAGCAAAGCATGAGATATGGAAAAGACCTGCCTATGTAGACACTCTGGGAAAGAGAACTTCAGGTGAAATCCCTTTGACCTGTTCAAAAAGACCAGTGAGGCTGGAGTGGGGAGAGGAACAGAAAGGGGAGAAGGAATGTGCTCTGAGAGGCAAGGGGTAGTCACAGGTCCTGAAGACCTTAGGTCAGCAACTGCAACTCTACAATTTGTCCTGAAGAGGGGGAAGACATTGGAGAGGAGAATGGAAAATGGGGTGTGTGTGTGATAAATACATACACACACACACACATACACATAAACACACACACAAATATATATATATAGATAGAGAGATAGATATAGATATAGATATTTGTATTTTTGTTTTGAGAGATGGTCTCACTACAGAGTCTTACTATGTAGCTCTGACTGTTGTGGAACTCATTATGTAGACCAGGCTAGCCTTGAACTCACAGAGATCCACCTGTCTCTCCCTCCCAAGTGCTGGGATTAAAGGTGTGTACTGCTATGCCCCAACAAAAGCACAATTATATTTTAAAGGGATCACACAGCTGCTGGTTTGAAGAAAAAAACAACAACTCTGTCTCTGCTGCCAAGCAGATTCTGTGAACAAGTAAGAACAATCATTAAGACAAGTAAAGCACACCAACAACCCATTCTTAGCCACTTGGTCCCACAGAATAAAATTTATAGGACCAGAGTGGTGCACTCCTTTAATCCCAGCACTTGGGAGGCAGAGGCAGGGGATATCTGAGTTTGCGGACAGCCTGGTCTACAGAGCAAGTTCTAGGACAGCCAAGCCTGTCCTAGAAACCCTGTCTTGAAAAACCAAATAGAAACAAACAAAACAAACAGACTTACCTCCACCAAAACACCTGCACAGGATTGTTGAGAATGACTGCATACGTAATTGACCCAAACTGTTAACAGCCATAATGGCCCTCAAAAGAGAACTGGCTAATCTACTCCACAGACTACTACACAGTCATAAGAAGGAACAAACTAATGATGCATGCAACAAACATAGGTGGATCTAAAGGACAAGAAATTAAGTGTGAAACCTCAGAAGGTACATATCTAGAGGAACATAAGATGTACTCCTTATAAAAGAACTAGATGAAAGGTACCTGGAACTTCCCCATACCATCTTTTTAGCCTCCTATGAATCTAAAAATAATACTTCTTTTGCTTTTGTTATTTTTTAAAGAAGTGCAGAAAAAAATTGTTTCATCAGGATGCCCTGTGCTGACACACGTTTTTGTAGTCACCTGCTGGTACTCTCTCATTGACTTTCACTGTTGTTTTTCTTTTTTTTGTTTGTTTTTTTTTTTTTTTTTACTTTTCAAGCTTAGATAGCTACAAGACATCCTATCTGAGCTTTCTGGAAAAGGTTTCCTTCCTCCTTTTCCCACTTCTCCTGGGAAATAAATCTATATATTCATTAACCTTCCTTTATGCCAGACTAATATATGATTTCCTTGAGTCTATCAAGTAAGCCAAATAAAATCTCTACATATTTGTTTTTATGTCTATATAAGAGTTATGGTTGTACCTTTTCTGTTATTGTGTTTGGTTCATCAAGACAGGGTTTCCCTGTGTACGTACCCCTGGCCGTCCTGGAACCTCTCTGACTAGGCCGGCATCAAACTCAAAGAAACCTCTGCCCCTGATTCCCAAGCGCTGGGTTTAAAGGTGTGCACCACACTGCCTGCCTGAAAATTAGCTTTTAAGAACACAAACCTGGTCATGTCACTCCACAGCTTAACTCCCTCCAAGTCCCACTGCAGTTACAATGAACCTGATATCCTTTTGGCAAACCTGGCCCTGCCCAGCCTGCGCCTGCTCTCAGAGTCATCTCTGTTCTGCTGTTTGCCTGACACTCCTAACCTCTTCCCTTTCTCTCCTCCCTCAAATCACCCCACCTAACAGCTGTTGTACTTGCTGTCCTTTGCGTTGGATTGTTCGTATGGGCTGGCCTTCTCACATGTTAACTATCACTCTTTTTATCAAAGTAACACTCTGTTGTCTTAGTCAGGGTTTCCATTGCTGTGACGAAACACCATGATCAAATACAACTTGGGGAGGAAACAGTTTCATTGGCTTATACCTCCACATCACAGTCCATTATCGAAGGAAGTCAGAGCAGGAACTGAGATAGACACCATGGAGGGGTGCTGATAACTGGCTTGCTCCTTGTGGCTTCCTCAGCTGCTTCTTATAGAACCCAGGACCACCAGCTTAAGATGGCACTGCCTATGCTAAGCTAGGCCCTAAAACATCAATCTTCAGTATAGAGGGCCAATCTGATAGGCGCATTTTCTCAGTTGGAGTTCCTTACTTAAAAATGACTCTATCACATCAAGTTGACATAAAACTAACTAGGACATAGGTGTTGGGGTTGTATACCAGGTGATAGAGTACCTGCCTAGAAAGCACATGGCCTTGCATTTGATCACCCACCACTGCAAAAACCCTAAAACACAATTCCAGCAATTGAGAGTTACAGGCAGGAGAGTCAAGGTCATCCTCAACCATGTAGCAAGTTTGAGGTTCCTTGGGTTGTATGGGAGAAAGAAAGAAACTACAAATGAAAACATTCTTAGTCCACTTTTCTCAATAATTATGTCTCTCAGCAAATATTTTTTAAATTGGAGAGTAATTTATCATCTGTTCCTCATTCCCTCAGTGGACCCTGGAATCTGTTTCAGCATTATAACCCTCAGCGCCATAAAGACACCTATCACACAGTAGGTACACAATAAACATTTTGACTAATATCTGGGTGAATGGATGATGTATTTGGATGCACTGAGATCTCCATCACTATTCAGTCAGACTGCATCTTTCCCTTCTAGGCCGTGTGTCTCTGGTTCTAGAGCCGCCACGCCCTTTCACTGTGCAATAAACAAAGCAAAGGCATATTCCTCAGTCACTTCCTATGGAATGACAGTATGTACACTCCTGTGCCTGCTGCAGTATAATCTCAGCATTAAAATGTTGAAGCTAATCAGACATTTAATTTCAAAGTGGAAGGTCATTATCTTGTCACAAAATTTTATTCCAATTACTTTTTTTCTATTATATGAAATGAATTAAAAGTAGCACAAAACATTGGGAGATCAAACAGTCAATCAGAAGCTCATTAAATATCATTGAAATTGGTGCAATAAAAAGCATTTTCCCATGGCTGAGTTATTATTTAAAAGCTATATTCTGGATGGCTCAAGGAATTGACATGCTGCCAATCAAAAACTCACCCTGTCCACATATAGCCTCTCAGCTTTCAAAAGTTCACTATCTCTTATTTTTGAGATAAGAGTAAATATCTAAAAAGATTTAAGGCTTGAATGTAATTACCATCCAATCAGTCTCTGTAAGGTCCCCAAGAGCAAATGGTAGCAAAGTCACTGACCAATGATTCAGACCACAGAGCAGAACAAGATGTTTACTCGGTGCTACTTCTGATTTTTTAAGTGCTTGGCTCTATTACATTTGCACCGAAGAGCTGTAAATCAACAACTTTACATTCAAGAGGGGAAAGAAAACAGCTTATCTTTAGCCAAAGATGAGGGACCATGGCCCCGGACACAGGTTCAGGCTCGAGCTTCTCTGAACAGCATGTTCTACTATAGAGGAGGCTTTCTTCACAGCCACAGAACAAAGAAAGTGATAAATACATGTATATTCAAGAACACTGGTAGACAACTTCAGAGAAGCTACTGCAAGGCAGGAAGTCTTCTCTACAGGCTGAAATGTCAGAATTTTCTTAGCTTTATTGTTGGCGGAAGCCAGAGGTCCACTAAGGTTAGTGACACACTGTGAGAGCTTAACCTGGTCCCAAGGATATTCGGCCAGATACAAGGAGGGAAGGGTGAAAACGAATGCCTATTAAAGGGCCTGAGGGTCCCAAGGTAATTTTGGCCCTGAGTGTCTATTAACTCACAATCAGTATTCTAGTCAGCCAAGGTCAAGCAGTCCATGGGGTCTTTAACACAACAGATGCTGCCTCCTCAGGAAGCTGTGCTCCATACCTTCACACGCAGTTCTAGGTTTGGAATAACCCAGGTGGGAGAAATGGTAGTCACAGTTTTACACTGCTCCACGCTTGGGAATGAGTGTCCATGTCATGTTCTGAGGAATAGTTAATAAGAACTCTGTTTTTTCTTTCCCTCTTTTTCTTTTTGATTACTGAGGACTGAACTCAGGAGGACCTGAGCATGCTGGGTAAGTACATCACCACTGAGCTATACTACTGGCGACTTTTTAGTCTATCTTGACATAGGGTCTGGCTAAGCTGTCCAGACTGGCCTCAAAGTCGTGATTCTCATAGTTCTGTGTCCTAAGCAGGCCACAGGTGCTCTCAGCTAAGAAAACCACTCTCTGTGATGAAGGCTAGGGAGTTGCCTGTGTGAGGCTATGAAAGGTGACTACTTCACATTCTTTAAAAAGATTTATTTATTTTATTATGTATACAATGTTCTGCCTGCATGAACACCTGAACAGGGCACCAGATCTCTACAGATGGTTGTGAGCCACCGTGTGGTTGCTGGGAATTGACTCAGGACCTCTGGAAAAGCAAGCAGTGCTCTTAACCTCTGAGTCATCTCTCCAGCCCTCTGCTTTACATTTCTAACATTTTTCTTCTGGAAGACCATTTATAGAAAGCAAAGCTAAGCCACTGTCTTAATTCATTTCTGTGATGCTATTACAGAATTCCAGAGAGAGGGTCGTTTGTAAACACTAGAAGTTTGTTAAGCTTATAGTTCTGGGAAGTCTTGGTTAGAACTTCCCTCCTACGTTGTAACTTGGCAGACAACGTCTTGTAGATGTGGGAGCACAACAGATGTCCTTGAAGCATCAAGCCTGTGTACTCCACCTCCATCCATTCACAAGGGAGCAACCCCCAGGACCTGACCACCTCCCGCTGGGCCTTACCTCCCAACAATCCTGGGGATTGTTTCCACTACATGAGATTGGGAAACACATTCAAATCATTAGCATCTGCCCCTGTCCTCCAAAACACATGGTATTTTCACATATCAATTACAACTGTCCATCTCAAAATCCCCCAAAGTTCAAATTCATTCCAGTGCCAAGTTATAAGTCCAAAGTCCAAGAGTGGCATCTAAATCAGGTACTTTGATTCATCCTAAGGCAGGGGTCCTCAAACTTTTTAAAGTGGGGGCCAGATCACGGTCCCTCAGAGAGCTGGAGGGCCAGACTATATGAACTACTAATTCCTACCCACACTGCACATATCTTTTATAAATAAAATGAAGAACATTTATAAATAAACAGATCACTTACCAGTATTTCAATGGGAACTGTGGGCCTGCTTTTGGCTATATATATT
>JAQQSO010004571.1:0-12676 GCA_028658305.1 Pachyuromys duprasi | reverse complement strand
AAACCCACTTGCTGCCAAGTCTGAGAACCTTAGGTGGATCCTCAGAATCCACAGGAGAGTTAACTCTTACAGATTGTCCCTTGACCTCCATATCTATGATGTAGCAGCTCCTATTCGTAAATAAATAAATAAATGTAAAACAAAAACAAAATCAGATTAGACTTTCAAAAGAGACAGGAACAATTTCATCTTTATCTGCATGTCCAAGTATTGGCAACTGACATGCCAGGTACAGAAATCATAGCCAACCCCAACTGTAATCATATTAAAAGGATGCTAAATTGAACTTCAGAACCAAAACCAAACTTTTCCTCCCTTCTCAAGCCCATGTGAGGTTCCAGTCTCTAATTAATACTCTCATCTAGTATGGACTGTTTACTCTTTCCTGGTACCCTGTCAGACAGTAATGCTGCTACTAAAATTATCTCTTGATGAGCCTAGCATAACTATCTCTTGAGAGGCTTCATATAGCAGCTGATGGAAACCGATGCAGAGACCCACAGCCAAACAACAGACTGAACTCTGGAAGTTTGTGGAAGAGTGGGAAGAAGGATAGAGTGAGCCAAAGGGGTCAAGGACACCCCAAGAAGATCCACAGCATCAACTAATCTGAGCCCATGGGGGCTCACAGAGACTGAACCACCAACCAAAGAGTATACATAGATTGGACCTAGACCCCCCTACACATGTAGCAGATGTGCAGTGTGGGCAACATGTGGGAATAAGGGCTCTCTCTGACTCTATTGCCTGTCACTGGACCCCTTTTTCTTAGCTGGGCTGTCTTATCAGAACCCCATGGGAGAGGGTGCACTTAGTCCTACTGTGACTTGAAGTGCCAGGGTGGGTTGATACACCTTGGGAGCCACCCATTATCTGAAAAGGAGACGGTGGAATTGGGAGAGGTGGGCATGAGGGTGGGACTTGGAGGAGAGCAGGGAGTGAGATGGAATAAGGCTGTAAAGAGACTAAATTAAAAAAAAAATCCCTTGGTTTTGCTTCTCAAGGTCTCCTCAAAACTATAATAGTCCTTGCTATGTGTCCGTGATCATTCAGTCTGTAGCTAAATCTCTAGGAACTAAATATTATGTTCACTTCTACAAACTTCAGTTTTCAGGAAAAGGGACATGGTTTAAGCAGATTCTAAGGCAATCCATTACAAACTTTTCTAGGGACTCATTTAACCTGAAAGGCGTAACATTACCAATAATCTTCCTTAGGAGTTCATGTAGGCCCTCATTACCCTAGTGGCCTGAACTTTTTGGAGGGTACTTATAGTACTTTTTCTCTATCTAGATTTTTTTTAATTGGCAAAGCCTTGTCTTTAAGTCAATTTGCCTCTTGACTGAATGAATTCCAACTCTGTATTAGCTACTACTTTTATTGTTTTGATAAAATGCCATGAACAAGTCAACTACAGAGGAAAAAAATATTTGGGCATGGTTCCAGACAATTAGAGTCCTTGATGGTGGGGTAGAAGCTCTTAATATCTGGAGCAGAAGTAGAGGACTCTCTTCTTGAATCTCAAGCACAAACAGGGTGAACTGAGAATAATTAGAGCCTTTGGAACCCCAAAGTCTACCCTACTGGCCTACTTTCTCTAACACAACCCCATCTTCTAAGCAGTGTCACCAACTGGGAAAGAGTGTTCAGATGCCGGTGCCTATGGAAGACATTTTTATCCAACCCACCACCTAGTCTATCAAAGAATATTGTTTAGATCAGATGATTACTAAACATTTCAAAAAGGGCCCAAAAGGTGAACAACCACCTTCTCTTTTGAAGAGTCCTTTAACCATACATTAATCTTCTCCATCTCGGTCTTAGATGTTGTAAGCTGGGTTCATCACTGGAATTAAATCTTAGAAAAAAAAAGGCTGTCTAGAAGAATGCTCATCATTACCATAGACCCATGCGAGAGTCAACACATGGTGTTAAATACCTGTTCAAATAAACAGTAAGGAAAGTTTACTGTTATACGCACTTCATGTCTGCATTTGGTTCCAGGCAACATTTGTTTCTGTCTCTTACACCATAAATGAGATCACCTTGTTAATTACCTGTGTCAGAACTTCTGGACTGGAAATGTTTCTACTGGAATGAGCATCTAGCTTTTCTTTTTCCAACTATAGGATATCATTTCACACAGTAGAACTCTTAAAAACAAATACTAAACATATTAAATGCACTTGAGTTTAAAGGTCAGAGCCAAGGAAATTACTCTTTTTAATTAAAAAGCAGAAATCATAGGGGAAAAAAAACCTCACAATTGTACAGAATTATATGGTTTTAGATATTCTCATTTCTACTCAAGAGGAACTTTACCAAGGTTGTCTGCTAGCTATACATTCCTCATAATTCTCCTAATGTCTTGTTTGTACTACATCATTTACAAAATCAGATTCTGTTAATATCAGACACCCCTGTACTTTTGATGAAAAGCTTTACATTTGGAATTCTTAAGGAAATGAATTATACCTAAAAAAATATAAAGTGGTTCTGTCAACTTTTAGATTTTTATGTTCCTATCTGTTGACTTAATTTCGTTTATTTCCTCTCATCTACAGTCATTCTACCTTCAAAAGATCCATTAACAATCTGACTGTAGACTTAGGTAAAATGTAATATCCACTGAGACCTAAAAGTCAGCTGGAATGTAAAATCTAAAACCAAATATGGTCATAGCAGCCAAACGTAGCTAGATCTAATCAATGCTAACCTCTTATATGGTTGTAAGCTCTCAATGGTTGAAGAGGGATTGTTAGGTTGGTACCTAACTATTCATGGGATAAGAATTCATCAGGAATGAACACTTCCTTGGGAACAACTGCTTGTAAATGAACTGAAGATCTTCTCCCTAAGTACTTATTTTCATGGCACCAGAAGGTACAAATGCAAGCTTTCAAAGAAAGGAAACAGCCAATACTCATAACCAGCTATGATGCCTATAAAATACAACAATGACCAGCATAGCAAACTAATCCTAAGGCTGCAGTTGCGCACCTAAATATCAGGGAACATTGTGAAATATTGAGAAGACTAGAGGATCAAGAAGGTTGCTGTGATATTGTGTCTCCTAGTAATGTCAGAAGCTTCATCCACACAGTCTCATTAACATGACCTCCTAAAATTGAATGGAACAGGCATTAACACTATACAAGGACTACAAAGGAGAGCAGAAATGTAGAACACACAGGGTTGTTTCTTCAAATGGGAGGAACATATATCCTGTTTGCTACCCAGAATGATGGGAGGTGATGTGGTTAATAGCCTGGTGACCTTTGTGCTACCTGTATGACACAAGACCATACTGGGTCTTCCTTCAGATAATTACGATGAGCTTGTCAATCTATAGAACCCATTTTACAGATGCACATCTTCTTTATGGAACTCATATATTTTACAATGGCTATCAATATAGTCACAACTTAAGCTTTATTTTGCACATGGCACTGAGTTAATTATCACCAGGAAATTTTCCATCATATTGTGCTGCACTTACATATACCTAGAATAAACTACTTGGGGTCAGACTCTTAACCTGTGATACAATACCAGCAACTGAGTCATGTTAAACTGAAATATTTTCTTGCCTCTCACAGCCTATTACTCTTCTGATAATGGTGGTCTCAGAGATCCATGCAGCCAGGGGCCAGACTAACATTTAAAAATCTAATCCTCACTTCTAAACCTACCTGTTCCAGCTAGGCCCCACTTCATAAAGGATCCATAATCTTAGCAAACAGCTCTTTAAATTATCTGTGCCCCAGAATGTGGCCAACTATGATGAGTTTCCATCTATGCTTGAGAAAAATGGGTATTATGCTGCTGTTAGATAAATTACTCTACAGCTCATCTTATGTCCAGTTGAGTCATGTCATTGCTGAGGTTCACTACATCTTTACTGATTTTCTGCCTAATAAAATTTATTTCTTATGGATAACAAAGTTCAAGCTAAAATACTGATTAGTTCATTTCCTCATAGCAGGTCTATCATTTTATGCTTTCAGTAAGTTGATGCTGAATTGCCAGGCACATACTCATGAGGAAACACCAGTTTGGGGCTGGAGAGATGGCTCATCCTTTAAAAGCACTTGCTTCTCTTGCATAGGACCAAGCTCCATTTCCTTCACTCAAACAGTGGCCTCCAACTGTATTTAACTTTAGTTCTAGATGACCCAGCACCTTCTAGCCCCTGATGAAACCAGTCATGCACAAACTGCACTAATATCTTCTTTTTTAATTACAACATTTTATTTTTTTACACATTATATTTTGGTCATGTTTTCTCCTCCTGAAATTCCTCCGTCCTATATCCTTTCCACATTCCTCCCACCCAACTTTATGTTGCCCCTCTGTCTTTCAAAAGGAAAATAGTTGTGACAATGCAAAAGCAAAACTCAAAACAAATATAGAAGAGACCAACACACACACACACACACACACACACATCATGTTTATTGGCCAATTACTCCTGGTATGGAGACAGCCCTGCATTGTAGTTGACACTCCATTTGAAAAAAATTTGATTTTCCCTTTACCTCTGGGTATCAGTTGAAATAGCTTCTGAATTAGGAGTGAGAACCCATGTCCACTGGAACACTAGCTTGAACCTTGTGAGGTCTAATTATCGATTTCTCCATGTTTCAACATTTCTTTTAAAATGTTTCTCTAGGAACAAATTTGCTTATTTTGTGTTTTCTGAAAATCTTTATCTTTAGTTAAAGGATAATTCCTTGAATGCAGAGATTTAGATTAGGTCCCAAATATCTTAAATATTCCACTCTATTCTCTAGTTATTTACATGATACCTGAGACATCAAATATAAAAATGATTCCTATCTTTGTTCTTCAGTAAGTAAGATGCTTTCTACCTTATTCTTTTCTGTCAGAACTTGTCTTAATACGGCTTACACATAATGTGAGTTGATTTTAGCTTTAAAATATCTTGTTTTTATTTGATCAGTCTTGTTTGGAGTTTTCTGAGCTTTTCTAGAGCTGTAATTTAGTGGCTGGTATTAATTGGAGGAAATTCTCATTCAAAGTTGCTTCAGATATTTCTTTCATTTTTCTCTCTTCTCCTGATTTTCATATCATATGCAGGTTATTCCTTTATCATTATTCCTCATTGTAGATGTTCTATTTATTTTCATTTTTTTTTGAGTGTTCTGAAGCAGCTTCTATTGAGGTAGCCTTTAGCTCAGAGATTCTGTTTTCAGTCTAGTCCACTCTTGGTAAGGTTAAGGATGGCATTCTTCATCTCTCTCACATTTTTATTGTCTTTCATTCTGTTTATTTTTTCCTTCAAATTGCTACCTCTCATATTACTACACTAGCTTATATTGTCAACAAGTTCCTCCCTATAGTCTTGATCCAGAAGATCCTTGCCATAGAAATAATAGTTGTTTAAATGCCCTACTGTCATTTCCAACATGGCTGGCTGTTGTTAATCTGGTTCTAAAATTTACTCTATCTCTTTAAAGTATGTCCTGTGTTTAAGTGCTTTCATAATTTCTTGTGATAGCTAGACAAAATTACTAGGCAGAAAGAACTACTCTCATGGATTTTAGTGTCATGTCAGTAAAATGAGACACATTGTATCATTAGTTCTCCTTCTTTTGGTTATCCTTTGCTGTTGGCATAATGTTATTGTGCTCTGTGTAAAGATTATCCTTGTATCATTCAAATGCTGCTTTCTCAGCCCCCATATCTGGTTACAATCCAGAACTGGCATTGTAATGCTTATTCTAAGACTCTCCTGTCTCAAGTTTATGTAAATGTTGCTTCCTATTTATGCTCTGATTTGTCTATAAAGCTGAGCAGCTAGTAACTGAGCAGAAAAAAAGAATAGGGCTGAACTTTCATTTTGGACAAGAAGAATGGTAAAGGTTCATTCATCCATGAAGAAAACAGTTGGGGCAGAGAAAACCTTAAAATGCAAATATATCAGGGATTTTGGCTGGGGGTAGCTAGATTAGATTAGAGGATCAATTTAGACTAATATCACTCAGTTATTGTTCATAAAATGTGTTATATAAAACTAAAGTCTCTGTCTTAATTATTTGAGTCTTGCTGGTCTAGGTAAAAATTGCTAACTTTAATATATATTCAATACTTTTTCTCTTTGGACTTCACCAGTCTTCAGTGACTTCATAGATGCACAAAGATGGTTAAAATGGGTTTGACTTGCTGTCTTCAAATTCAAGACTAATGAATGGGATTTAAAGTGTGTGTTTTCTTCCCTTCCTTCCTTCTTCCTTCCTTTGTACCCTTGTCTATGTATCTATTTATCTATGTATGTATGTATGTATGTATGTATGTATGTATGTATCTATCTATCTATCTACCTATCTATCTATCTATCTATCATCTATCTATCTATAGTGGAAAGTTGGAGCATACTAGAATTATCCATTCCCTGCATCTCCATTAGGCTCTGATAAAATCTTCCTGGGTGAGGCACTGTCTACTTAAATATATCCTCTGATGGCACCCTGCAAAGAAGGAAAGAACCCTGTGGCATATTTTGAAATGTGGTGTAGCATGAAAAAAAATTCTCCAATATTAAAAGCACCTGAGGGAAAATCTAGACGAACATTTGTGTCCCATGACTTGATTCCTGAAATGATAACCTCCCATGCTTATCTCTTGTAAGCCATTATCAATTTCACTTCATAGTTATTCATTTACGTGCAGTGAACTATGGTATAAAATGTTAAATGGAAAAAAATCTAAAAATAACCAAGTCATAATATTTAAATAATAAGCCACAAAAAGTCCTTCTATCCTTCTTATGATAGGAGTCATTATGTTTCAGAGTTGGGGCCACACCTGTCTTAAGAGGTCTTCTTGACCTCTTAAACATTTTCAGGAGCCATTTTCCTAGAAGAGTTTTTGTGTGACTCCTGAAACATAAATGTGTCAAATGGGTCTAAAAATACAAATATTTATAATAAAACACAGAGAAATGTATTTGAAAATGATTGTTTTACATGTATATAATTTTACCACTTGTTAAACTTGAAAGCAAATTTGCACGCTAATGTGGTTGGTATGCTTATAAAACATTACATAAAAATAAATACTGGCAGAACACTGAGCCCCAGAAACATCACTGGTGTTTTTCAAAGTAGGTTTATGCTGAGAACATGTCTTCTTATAATGCATAGCATAAAATGTCTGAAATAATTAAAGGATGATTTCAGAAATTTTTGGTAATTTTTCTCTAATCCTAATCCATCTAACAAGTATTTAATGAAACTCAATTAAACAACTCAAAACAGAAAATTTTAAAATCAAGCAATCCTACACAACTCAATCTAAAAACTACTAATTTAAGATTTTTTTATCCTACAGAATAATAAGAAAATACGACAAATCTTCAGTTTCCAAATTCAGATCATGTTTCTAAAACACTGTGTATAGTGAAAAAATGCAATTCATAGTGAAGAATAATCTCAAACCTGAGCTGAGATGTCTCAGGCTGTGTTCATTTGTATTGTGTGACATGAAGTCATACACTGAACCAAGTGCATATATTGTATATTTAGAACCAAAGACGCAAGTAAATTCCTGCCATAAACCTCAGAATCAGAAACCTCTACTATTGGTGAACTTTTTGCAACCTGTGTTCTTCAGTTACTACATGGGATTCTTGAACTATGCTATATTAGTTACTCAGTGGTACTCAATTATAATGGTCATCTTAGTAACCAATGACTGTGGTCAAGTAATCCATAATTCCTACTTACTGTTGCTTCTAGTGACTGAAACACAACATAGGTTCTGAAACACAGCACTTAATCTTGTCATGTAGACTTTGCATCATTTCACCAGATGAAAAGCTTGGTGATAGAGTACAGAAAGATCGTTTGATAACTACTCATCAGGCTTTTATTAGAACATATTGTTATAATTGTTCTTTTTATTAGTTGCTTTGGATATTTTTTACTTATCTTAATTTATAAATGCAAGTACACTGTAGGAACACATGTTCAAAAAAGTTCTAATTTATACATACATTTAGATTGTGAGTACTGGTGCTTTTTCAAAATTTGAAGTGCACCTTACAGGACAAAGGAGTCTTTCTGTTCAGGACTTCTAACCCTGCACAAATTACTGAAGTTCTTTTCTTGGAACGTTTCTTCATCCCCAGTTTGCATTTTTTTTCTCTATCTGTATTTTCTGTTATAGAAACAGACTTTTGCCTTATTTCCTCATATCATGGAGAGATCAAGGATCTCAAGTTTGTTTGTTTTCACTTTATGCCAGCTATAATGTAGTTGTGACTTCCAAGGTAGCTAAATGCAGTCCTCGAAAACTTTTATATCCATCTATCTATCTATCTATCTATCTATCTATCTATCTATCTATCTAGCAATCTATCTACCTATCATCTATCTATCTATCTATCTATCTATCTATCTATCTATCTATCTATCCATCATCTATTACCTATCTACTATGTCTGCCTATTTATTTTTTTACCTATCTACTGTCTATTTGTTTTTGTATCTGTATATCTATCATTCCATCCATCCATCCATCCATCCATCCATCCATCCATCCATCCATCATCATCATCTAGCTATCAAATCCATCATCTCCCTTACTCATATTTATTTATTTGGGTTTGCATGTGCTCTGGCTCACATATACAGTTCAGAGCATAACTTTCCGGGTAATTCCATTTCTCATGGGCTCCTGGGATTAAACTCAGCTCCTCAGGCTGACACAAGTGTGATGACCCAAAGCTGATCTTCCCAGCCCCATTTTCCCTTACTTATTGCAATGAGGTTTCACAAGGCCTCGTGTAGTCTATCTGGACTCAAACTCAGTAATAGCTGAGGATTACCTTGCTCTTCTGACCCATTGCCTCTACTCAAAGTGTTAAGATTACAGGGGTGCAGCAGTGTGGCCAGGTCACATGTGCTAGGGATCCCACTTGGGCTTAATGCTGGGAAAGCACCCTATCAATTAAGCCACATCTTGAAACCTTCACACTGATTTACAGTAAATAGCAACAAAGGGTGATTAACACATAATTCCCTTTATGTGTGCTCCTTTTGTTTACTCATTTGTACTCTACAAGGTCTAGAATATCGAGAATAATGATATGAATAGAAATTTTCTCTTCAGTTACAATTATAGGGAAAAGTTAATAGAATGATTTTGGTGATGTCAGATAATAGTTAAAAACTTCCTTTGAGGCTAACATCATGTATTACAGTTATAGTCATGTTTTTAGAAAATATCAATCCTGATTTCAATATATTGCATAAAAGTAGTGATTAAAATATAAAAAATCTGCAATTAATCATGTTCATCAGAATAATATTAAGTAAAGAATTGGAGATATTTTTCAGTTCTCCAAACTCTATCTCTTCCCTACAGATGATATTTGATCAAAAGTATTTATGATCACGAAACAATCTCCTTTCTCACCTAGGCAACATATTTAGTAGTTACCTGTGCCACATATTTCTCATTTACTTTGCTTCTCACAAGTAAATTGGTAATAATTAAAAACTTGATAATTATATTAATTTATTGTTAGTAGTGTTATAAAAACATGGATAAGGAAGTTTATAGAAGAGAGAGTTTATTTGGATTTACAGTTCCAGAGGAATAAGAATCTGTCATGGTGGTAAAGCAAGCAAGTGGCAGTCATGACAGCAGGAGCAGGAAGCATGGGGCTCATGTCTGAAACCACAAGCACAATGGGCTGAGAAGGGTACCGGGCTGTGCAACCTCAAAGCACATCCTCAGTGACACAGCTGCTCTAATAAGACCACGATCCCAAAACTACCTAAATATCACCACCAAGTATTCCAACCTCCTAGCCTTTTGGGGACAGCGCATTCAAAGCAATGCATAGGAACAGAAAGTTCCTTAGAAGTTCTTGTTCATTTAAATTTGATGTAAGCTGTGATCAGTACATATCACCATTCTCCTTAGAATAACCTGGTATCTTATAAACACTGTAGAATCAGTCCATATACTTATGGCAATAAAAACATAAAAACACAAAAACACAAGGACAGAAATTGTTCTCGTGCGTTTAAAGACAATTTGACAATATCTGTCCAATTGCTTTTTATACACACTTTAAAGTACGTGAATCTTACATTATAAAGTTATACTAATATTTTGACAAGTTTGATCAAAGGAGGTTATGTACATTTTTTCTGATTTACATAGGTTTATCTAAAACAAAGAAAAATACTAATAGCATTATCATTGAATATACAAAATTCCAAGCAGCTGTTAGTTGTTCTTTTTTAATAACTTTACTAACTACTGTCTGTGTACTATATGGTCTATGGAAATTTTCATATAATCAATACATTTTAAACGTTGGTTGCTTTTCACTATTCATACAAATCATAGTTAACAAAAAATTTAAATGAATCCAAAATGAAATTAAGATTTTCTCTCTTTTGTTACAAGTCACTAACACTTTTATATAATCTTAAAAACACTTTGTTCACACCATCAAACAAGATAGAAAAGGGAAAATGAATCAACAAAGCAACAGGCTATCATCATTTATTTGAATTTTATTGCTTTACCTATGTGTCCTGTTGAAATATAAGTACTAAAATTATTTTTTTCTTCCACAAATCACTGGGCAGCTTCAACCTAATTTATATACCGCCCTATAGAATTCTTACATTGTTTCTTCCTTGAATAACTTCACTGCTCATTGTTGTGAATAAAGTTTGCCAAATAGGCATTTCATCCTGGGTACAAGTATACAAATAATATTTAGCCTTTTAAAGTCACTGTGTTGTACATAAAAACTGTATCTCTATATAGTGGGGTAATAAGAAATTCTTATAATTTATCAGAAAGATACAGAGAAAACTTACTCTGATTTTTCAAATCATAATATTCTTTTAAGAGAGGGTAAAGGGTTGTACTTGATATTGTATTGGACCAAAGATGCTGAATTTTTTTTAATTTCAGTTATAAAAATCTCAAAGACCAAGCCTTCCCAGGCCACAGAGGAAGACTATGCAGCCAGTCTTGATGAGGCCTGATAGCCTAGGGTCAGATGATAGAGGAGGAGGACCTCCCTTATCAGTGGACTAGGGGAGGAGCTAGGAGGACTATGGGAGAAGAGGGAATTAAAATGCGCCTGGGAGGAGATGAGGGAGGGGGTTACAGCCAGGGAAACAAAGTGAATAAACTATAATAAATAATAATTAAGTAAAAAATTTAAAATTGCAAAGTGAAATTGAGATATTAAAAGATACATGTTCTGTTATCAGCCCTTTGTCTTTAGCAGACTTATTTTAGTCAGCTTATAACAAATGATGCCTCTTTTATGATTGAAGTTCTTCCAAGTAATAATTAAAAATCATTTGGAGCCCTACTATGCATAAGCAAATCTTGGAATTAACTTTATTCATTATTGAGTAAGTTCATTAGAGGTTATTATAGTTTCAAATCAACCATTTTTTCAATTAATTTTGAATAGTGAATGGCACAGTTGCAATTCTGTTCTTTTCCATTTAGTTTCATTAAAGATTCATTTTGAGTAATCAGAGAATTTTGTATCAGCTGTTTTTTACCTTAAAGGTTTTCTTCTGACACTGTAATAAATTATCTTCTCGTCTGTGCTGGAAGGTAACTGAATTTCTTTCCTCAACAGCCCTCTCTTTGACACATGTTCATTTATTACTGTTTCTTTCATCAGCTGACTCCCTTGAGGCTAATTCTGATGAAATGCTTTCAAACAAGGACTGCTATTGGTTTACATTAACAAGGAAATGGTGGAAAGGCTGCCTGTGAACAGGAAAAATTAGAGAAAGAAAAATTATGAACCTTGGGATCAATTTTTCTATGAGTCATAACATAATTAACTGTAAAATATGAAGCAGAAAAGTATTATTCTCAGTAGACTCTGATATTTTGCTTCATTTAGGAATTTTGTATTAAGAAGGAGATGTATTGAAAAGAAAGATGGACTTAAAATCATATTTAGGAAGAAAAATTGTGCCAAAAAGCTTGAGTTAGGAAGAAACAGATATAATCAGGTATCTGGAGTTGGATGATAAAAGTCCCTTCGGCTTTTATGTTTGTACTGTAATTTTTCTACCATGTTATCAAATATAGCAGTATTACTTGTAGTGAAAGATATTTAGGGGAGATTATTCTATAGATAAGTGTTCTTTAGCAACATACCTTTCATTATAAATGTAATTCTTGAACTTTCACACTGTAAACAAATGGTCGTGAGTAATCCATTCTGTCTCTCTCGTACAGTTAATTTGTCATGCTTAAAGCACACAAAGTTATAAGATGTAAGTGTTAAAGTATGGATATATTAGTCGAGGGATCATTTGTCTTAAAACATTTGGTGTTAAGTGTGGATGTACTCTAATATGACCTGCATCTCTACAGCAAACAAAAGGGCCACTTGGATGAGAAGGACTCTAGCTTTACTAAAGACCATGACACAAATATTTTTCACAATTACCCTGCTTCTCAAAATGATATTATTTTGCACATTAAGAAAAAACCTTGCTCCCAATACATAAAAACAGTGACTATATTCAGTTAGTGATTCATGATTCCATTTTTAAATTAAATTTTTATTTTTATATTAATTACAGTTTATTTATTTGTGTCCTGATTGTAGTCCCCTCCCTTATCCCTTCCCAACCCCACCCTC
>JAQQSO010004570.1:0-12677 GCA_028658305.1 Pachyuromys duprasi | reverse complement strand
TGACCCCAAAGCAGAATCACAGTGGAGAAGGCAGGAATTGACTGTTGGAGAAGAAAACTAAGCACAGTGAGGGTCTCACAGAATGTGTTCTGTCATACCAAGGGAGC
Organism: Pachyuromys duprasi; assembly: GCA_028658305.1. Lineage (NCBI taxonomy): Eukaryota > Metazoa > Chordata > Mammalia > Rodentia > Muridae > Pachyuromys > Pachyuromys duprasi. The sequence goes on along the minus strand of JAQQSO010004570.1, from coordinate 12,570 downwards.
AGGGACATGCAAGACAATGACAGTGTTGTTGGGATGCGTGTGCATGTTCAGAACTGTGCTAACCAAGCACTGATTATATGACAAATCATCTCTGCGTGAAATACAGTTTGATGGATGGCTTTAGGGTCCTACTTATAAACTCTTACATACCAATCAGTCCAAACAGGAATTAAAACATACGTTTTACTTGTGTAAAGGTACTGTATTTATTGGATGAGAATGTAAACAAAGATTATCATTTTCTAAATAATATGCACACTGTTGGTTTCAAAATTCAAAATGAAAGAACTAAACTTTAGCAAGGCTTCAGCTAGTGACATCTCCATAAAAGAGAGCCCGCTCTAGTAAAGGGGACTGTGGTGATGTGCTAGCTGTTCCTATTTAATGACATACAGAAAAAATATGAGAACTGGTCCTATTTATTTATCCCTTGCATGCAAAACTGAACAAGACTGGGAATTAGGAAGCATTAAACAAACACCGTGAAATAAATAGGCATGTAGTGGTGGAAGACACTGTCAGTCAGAAACCTAGGAAGAAGATAGGTGGAATGTCAAAGCTTTCTAGCATCTTCTTTTTAAAGACATGGTCTCAGGTAGCCCAGGCTGACCTCAAACCTATTGTGTAGCTACTGATGACTACTGATCCCCCTACTTCTAAGATCTGTCTTCCTTGGGCTGAGATTATGAACATATACTAACATGCTGGCTGTCTTTGAATGAATGAATACATATATATATATATGTTTAAATTTATGTATTCTATATTTATATTTCATATTTTTAAAGCAATTTTCAAACTATAAAGCAAACTCAAGATAGGCTCCTCGGTACACACTGTTAACTTTTTATGAGCTTCACTTTCCCTGTTGTGGGAATTCAACAAAACCTTTTCTGGTTACTAATCAGTAGACTGCATGCCATTTTTATGAAGACATCAAGGATGATTCTTATTTTCAAAGTTCTGTTTATCAAGGCTGTCTGCAGTCAGCAAGAAATGTCTTTTCCATTTCTGTGACCTATTTCTTTCCATGATATCAGAGTTTACTGACTATCAAGAAACACAAAGGATGCAGTGGTTTCTATGGCAGCAATCTTGAGACAGGGTCTTACTGTAAAAGCTAAGCCTTGGCTCGAATGCCCAGCCACACTCCTGAGGGCTGAGATTACAGATGTATACCACATGTCTGGACAAAAATCATCTTATCAGCTTATTAGTAAGGACATGTCAGCAAAGCTATAGCAACAACATTAAGCAGCAATACAAGGGACTCCATAGGAGTCAGGAGGAAAGCCCTAACTTTCTCTTGATAGTCACTTTATTTCAGCATCTGGTTTCTGAAAGTTTCAGAGTCCCAATGTAAAGACTCCTCAAAGCAGGTTTCTGCAATGCATGAATACATACAGAGAAAACAAGGCAAGAAGCCTCTTCTCAGAGGATCACTGGCTATACTCACCATCATAAATACAAATGAGATGGTCATGAGAAGTGTGGCTACAGAGACCACACTTTGGCCTGCTGCAATGGCCAGGGCCATGGAACTGGCCGTATAGGCCACCATTACAAGGGTGAACATCATGATGAAAAAGGCCTCCACCTTCTTTTTCAATCCTTAGAGAGAAAAGAAGTAGTCAGTACAGCTGAGTCTGGCTTGTCTACTTGTGCAAATAACACTGTAGAAATTATCATCAGAATTAATGAGAAAAGGCTACCTATTATCCAACTACTCTGGACCACCAATTTCTTTGTTTTACTCTGTGTAACTGCATCGACTAACACAGTTTCCTTTTCCATGCTTATTTTGAGAGCACTATTTCAGATAAAATGTGGATTTCCTCACATGCACCTAAGAGGAATTCTGAGCTCCTTAGATGAGCAGCCATGGGAAACACAACTGGCCCCAGTACTACTGCCTTCTCTGGTCACAGAAAACTCACCAACAGAAAACATCCGCTTACCCAGACATCTCCACATCTCTCAGTATTTTCTGTATATACATAGTGAAGAAACTTGGCTCACAATTACTTGACTCAGGCTGATTTAATATATACAGGAGGGGAGGATTCTTCTAGCTGTGTTTCTCAGACACAAAAAATAAAACTAAGTTCTTAAACTACTTTATAATGAGATAACAATATGTGTGTTATATGTGTGTGTCTATCGCACAATCTGATATTTAAACAGTGGTAGAAAAGTGGATCCGGAACCTAAGGGTCTAGATCCCATGTCATATTCTTGATAATAAACTTCACAAATAAAATGGAAGTCTTGAGCTCTATCAGTATATCTCAGTATATCTTGGCCTGTTACTTACCTAACATGAAGTATACTATACAAGTGTATATAACACTTGGCAACAACCTCATGGGTAATAAATCAGATATCAGCTTTCCAAAGAAGTAAGAAGATACTCTGTAATATCCACCGATATACTCATGTCTATAAAAACAGAACACACAGACCCCAGGTTAGTCTAGAAGGAACAGACGATGGGGTGCCTGCTGCACCATCAGAGTTCTAGTAAGGCAGTACCCCACATGTTCCAGGCTGACACCCCTTTTCCCAACAAAAAAAAGGAAATCCTATGCATTTTCAAGAATCCACATTGAAAAACATAAATATATATACAAACAATTTATATTTACCAATTAAACAAATAAATAAATGACATTGATAACACTAGGATGGTGTTTTGAAACACAGCTAGAACAGCGACCTACTCACATGAAGAGTTTCTTCTCCACTACGAAGAGCTCTACGGCTGACACACTGCTGAAACACTGGTTGGTCGTCAGGAAAAAGAGCACCCCAGCTCTGCCAGAACATGAGGGGAACAAAGACCCAGTCAACTCTGTGTGCTTAGGGAAGGAGTTGACAAATGACATACCACTAACAAATATTTTAAACTAGAACTGTTTTGCGTTAGCACGGGGAGAGGGCCCAGGGGGATGCTCAACTGGTACAGGTGGCAACCTGACTTCAGTCCTGAGGACCACCACGAGAGAGCTGGCCTCCACAAGAGCACCATGGTACACACACACACACGCATACATACTTATACACAGAGAAGGAAGAATGGCATTACCATCATCCGGTCTCTCCCCTGTGTCTGTGTCCCCACAGTGGTGACTATGTGACTCCAGTGACTACATGTTACTGCAGATACTGAAACTCTTGGTCTTAGACTGTTGTGAACTAAACTGTGTTGTTGCTGTAAAATCCTGTTGAAGGAATGACGTCCTATTATGATGGTATTGGGAAACATATCATTTCAGGCACATCCAAGTGTATCCAAGTGTGTCCTGCATGCAGCAGAAGATGGCTATTGGTACAGCCTGCACTATTTGATTTAACTGTTAACTTGATAAAGCACAGAATCGCCTGGGAAGTGTTAGTGAGGATCCATGCAGATCAGCTGACCTCCATGCATGTTCATGGGGGATGGTCTTGACTGTTAAGTGAAGTGGGAAACTCTCCCTGAATGTGATTAGCACCATTGCATGGGCTGGGTCCTAGCATGTGTAAAAAGACAATGCCTGCTGACTCAAGCAGGCATACATTTCTGCTTATTCTCTCCTTGATTTTGACAGTGGATGTGATGCTTTACCTTCTGGCCTTGAATTCCCCACAATAATAGACTCTAAAATAGAACTGAAATAAATCTCTCTTCTTCAGGTTGCTTTTTGGTCAGTGTATTTTATCGTAGCAATAAAAAATGAGACTAGGATGCTGCCCAATATAAAACTGTCGATTTGCTTAAAACTGGGACCTGAACTAAGTACCCTCGACGAGCAACAAGTGCTCTTAACCTCTGAGCCACTGCTCCAGCCCTCAACTACACACTGTACAAAGTCCACAGCCCCTACCTTCTGTGTACATGCCGTGTTAGCCTGAGAAATGGCCCCTACAGAAGCCACCAATAACAAGTGATTTTGGAAACAATCTTGCTATCTCAGCCTCTTAGGAAGGCAAAAACATAATGATGTAACTCTGAAAACAGCTCACTAGAGTAATGCTAACTCATTCTATACAGAAAGGAAACTTATGAATGATAGACTTTTATGTTATTCTTTTGAACACAATCAGTGTTTTACACACAGGAAATGACTTCAACAGTTCTCAATAGTAAAACGGGAATAAAACCATCTACACACTCTGAACTCTGGAAGGTGACATGAGCATATGAATGCCAAACACTGAATTAAATGTCTATAACAAACTGTGGTTCTCAATATATGAATCATGGCATGGAGTATGACCCTGAGGTCAGAAATACTACTGAGCACATATGCTCATAGCATGACATAGCAATTAAAATATCTCACTGTAAAGTTTACTTTAGCAGCATGTACTTTTTAGTCTCGGCCATACAAGAGGACGAGGCAAGATCAAAAACTTCAGCTGAGTGGTTCAGTCCATACTGGGAAAGATTGTAAGACCCACATCTCAAAAAAAAGGAAAAAAAAATAAGCTGTTATGAAAACAAAATTTTCAAGAGTGTGCTGGAAAGAGCTAAGTGATTAAGAACACTTGCTACTCTTCCAGAGGACTTGGGGTCAATTCCCAGTACCTGCATGGCCACTCACAAACATCTGTAATTCCAGTTTTAAGCAATCTGAAACCCTCTTCTGGCATCTTAGGGACCACGAACACACTATGGTGCATAGACACACAGTCTAAAAACTCAACCACACACAAATCTTTAAAAATATTTCAAGGACATAATCATGACTGAATCTACATATTATCATAATAGAGTTAACATAAATTGAGTCCCACACGTGTACTCAAATTTGAAGTCAAACAACCCAAAATAGCCCTGTAAAATGAAGGACACTTAAAAACTAACATCAAATTTTTTAAAAGGAGAAAAAAGACTAAAATAAACATTTCTCAATGATTAAATTGATTTTTATTATTACGATGCAGAAAATCTGCAACACCTTTGTGCAGCAGCCAAGAACCTAACAGCTAATATGAAAGACAGAATTTCATTTCCTTAGAAAATTATCATAATTTGGCAATTGTACTGCTAAGGTTTCCGAGAGACTAAAAGTAGAGATGCAAAATGTACTTGTAGAATCATAATATTATTCACAACTAAAGGATGAAAGCAATACAAATTTCCAGAAACAGGAAACTGCATAAACTATATATATATATATATATATATATATATGTGTATGAATATATAGAGAGAGTATAAACACATGCCCACATACGCCCATACACACACACACATACACACACACACACAGAACTAAATCAGTCTTACAAAGGAAAGTAATTCTGACTAAGTTGTAAAATGGATGAACCATTAAAACATTGTACTAAGGAACATAAGTCAGTCATCAAAGGACAAATACTTATGACTCCACATACAGCAATTCCATTTCTAGAATTGTGAAATTTAAAGACACAAGGTAGGATGGTGCTCCCCAGGGGGTGAGATGAAGTAGGCACTTAATGGATATGGTGGATCCATTGAAGAAAATACTCATCCAGTTCTTTGGTGTTGTCAACAGACACAATAGTGTGAATGTTCTTAATGCCACTGAACTACATACTTGAAATTGGTTAAAAGGATATATTTATTTTACATGTTTACAAATTTGTGTGTACGGAAAAGCTAACTCTTCAGGTTTTCAATTCACAACTCATTCCCTCCCCCCCCCCCGAGAAAAAAAAAACCCAACAGTGACATTTATCCCGAATGTTTATTAAGTTTAAATCCTGAATCAATATTTAGAGCTTAAAGAAAGTAACAGTATTTTATCAATACCAAGACCCAAATTTTGTTTTGTCTCTGGAATACTTCATTTCTGTACCTCTTTTCCAAAATACACTTTCTACTTTTCTTTTGCTCGGAAATAATTCATTCTATTTTTCTAGACAACAGAATGGGGGCGGGGAGAGGATCCAAATTTACTTACCTATTCTGAATGCCAGCAGGATCATTTTTCAGGTTAAAGTAAATGGCACCAATAACTAGTCCCAGTACAGCTGTGACAATTACCTTTTCAAAAAAAATAATAATAAAGGATATTTCCAAATGTTTGCATAGCACTTATCATTTTTCTAAAATTTATTTATTTATAAATTACAGTTTATTCACTTTGTATCCCACCTGTGGTTCCTTCCCTCATCCCTCCCAATCCTATCCTCCCTCCCTTTTCTCCTCCCCAGTCCACTGAGGAGGAGGGTCCTCCTCTCCTTCCCACTGACACAAGAATATCAGGTCTCATGAGGACTGGCTGCATTGTCTTCATCTGTGCACTGGTAAGGCTGCTTTACCATCAGGGCGAGGTGATCAAGGAGCCAGCCACTGAGTCAGGTCAGAGACAGTCCCTGTTCCCCTTACTACCACTTAGAGACTGAACTGCCATAGACTACATCTGTGCAGGGGTTCTAGGTTATCTCCATGAATGGTCTTTGGTTGGAGTTATCAGTATCAGAAAAGGCCCCTAGGCCCAGAGTTTTTGGTTCTATTGCTCTCCTTGTAGAGCTCCTGTCCCCTCCAGATCTTTCTATTTCCTCCTTTCTTAAGAGTCCCTGTACTTTGCCCAAAGTCTGTTTATGAGTCTCAGCATCTGCTTTGATGCCTTGCTGGGTAGAGTCTTTCAAAGGCCCTCTGTGGTAGGCTCCTGTCCTATTCCCTGTTTTCTCCCTCTTCCTAGGTCCATCCTGTTTGCCTTTCTGAGTGAGGATTGAGCATCTTACCAAGGGTCCTCCTTTATTAGCTTCTATTGGTATACAGATTTTAGTATGATTATCCTCTATTATATCTAATATCCACTTATGAGTGAGTATATACCATGTGTGTCTTTCTGCTTCTGGGTCACCTCACTCAGGATGATCTTTTCTAGTTCCCATCATTTGCCTACAAATTTCATAATTTCCTTGTTTTTAATTGCTGAGTAATATTCCATTGTGTAAATGTACCACAATTTCTGTATCCATTCCTCAGCAGAGGGACATCTGGGTTGTTTTCAGATTCTGGCTATTATGAACAAAGCTGCTATGAACATGGTTGAGCAAATGTCCTTGTTGTATACTTGAACATAGCTTGGATATATGACTAGGAATGCTACAGCTGGATCTTGAGGAAGCGCCATTCCTAATTGTCTGAGAAAGCGCCAGATTGATTTCCAGAGTGGTTGTACAAGTTTACATTCCCACCAGCAATGGAGGAGGGTTCCCCTTACTCCACATCCTCTCCAGCATGTGTTGGCACTTAAGTTTTTGATCCTAGCCATTCTGACAGGTGTAAGGTGAAATCTCACGGTCATTTTGATTTGCATTTTCCTGATGACTAAGAACGTTGATTGTTTCTTTAAGTGTTTCTCTGCCATTCGATATTACTCTATTGTGAAGTCTCTGTTTTGCTCTGTACCCCATTTTAAATAGGATTACTTGTTTTGTTGGTATTTAACTTGAGTTCTTGATACATTCTGGATATTTGCTCTCTGTCAGATATAGGGTTGGTGAAGATCCTTTCCCAGTCTGTAGGGTGTCATTTTGTTCTGATGATAGTGTCCTTTGTTTTAGGGACACTTTTCAGTTTCACAAAGTCCCATTTATTAATATTTGATCTAAGCGCCTGAGCTGTTGGTGTTCTCTTCAGGAAGTTGTCTCCTCTGCCAATGAGTTCAAGGCTTTTCCCCACTTCTTCTTCGAACAGATTTTGTGTGCCTGGCTTTATGTTGAGGTCTTTGATCCACTTAGACTTTAGTTTTGTGCAGGGTGATAAATGTGGATCTATTTGCAATCCTAAGCCACACAAAGACCCAGCTAAAAAGAACGAACTTCAGACCTATCTCTTATGAGCACAGATAACTTTTTAAATGTAAGTAATGTTCATCCAACAAAAATTAAATATTCATTTATATATTTTAGAATTTCAAAGCTCAAAAAAATCTTATTACTTAAACAGTATCAAAACAAACTACAGCATGAAAGGAACTAAAACTGGTATAAGCATACAGTTAATGTATAGTTGCTCTCATATATGCACATTTTTTGGGTATGAAGTCAACTTTTGAAAACATGAGCGATGTGTGTGTAAGCCTGAGGTGGCTGTGATTTCTCTGATGTGATTTCTCTGCCAGAGAAACCTGTGCCCTTAACCCCTGAGCTATCTCCAGCCTGATGTAAAGTAGTCTGTGAAGGCCACTTTTGGCAAGAATCAAGGTAGGAAAAGAGAATCATGAAGTATGAAGGCTTGTTTGGAAATGCCATATTCAGGAGAGAATTACAAATCTTTGCTGTTGTGATAGAAATTTAGGATGGGAAAATTTAGGATGGCATGTTTTTGTAACTCTTCTACTTTTGGTAAGCAGCGCAAGCTTTTAAAATAAATTGTAACAGCTCTATTAATGTACAGTTTACACATATATAAATGAGTCTAGTCTTCCACTAGGAGTATTCACTCTTCTGAACTTCACACTTCCCATCATTTCTTTTGCATTCAAACTTGCTATACTCACACTGCAAGTGGATATACTTAGGATGTTTAGGAAGCCTTTCCAAAAGGCTTCCAGGTTCTGAAACCAATTCTAGTAATCTTTGAAACACACTGACAAAATGACTGTCCCTATGATCCTGCCAGTCTTCGACTAGGTGTATCTGTTAGGGAGGCTAGTCTGTGTTGTCAACTTGACACAGCTGGGAAGATGAAACCTCTATTGAGAAACTGCCTCCATCAGAGTGCCTTCTGGACATGTCTGAGGGGCATTTTCTCTATTGCTAACTTACATAGGTGGAATCATGCCACTGCTCGCCATCCCAATCCTCGGCAGGTGAGCCTGAGCTATAGAAGAAAGCCAAGGGAGACAAGTGAGTGAGTGGTGGTCTTCCTTGGTCTAAGCTTCAGTCCCTCTGCAAAGTTGTACTTCCCAGTGTTGTATCATAGCAAATAAGAAAACAAACGTGAAGCAGCTATGCTAAGTCTTGTACAATGGAAGGACAGAACCTATGTATGTGCTTTCTGTATTTCTGACTTCTGTAGTTTTGAACATGAGGGTGAAAACCAAATTTTTCAAAGATGTTATATTTTTATTCAAATGTACTTATCTTTTTTAAAAAATGTGTTCTGAGAGATTGTAATTAAATATTGTGAGTTTATAGTCAGCTGCTAAGGACTCTACAAGGGACTAATCTTTTCCAAATGGATTTGATAAAAAAGTTAGCATATTAAATAGACTAAGTTTTAAAATACAAATAGCATATTCATTCTAAGATCTACCAAATATAACCAATCTGGCTATCTGCTAAATCGAAATTATATAGATAACTCACTAGGTTCAAGCCAAATTTCAGCTATTGCAAACAAAAGAATCATTAGAATCTTATGATCATCATAAGATCATAAACAGTGTATGAAACCAATATTTACAAAAATAAACAACATACATTATTTTTTTAACAGAACACATGCAAAGGTCAGTAAGCTCAGGCACAAATGACAAACAGGCCAAATGCACATTCATGTAAGCTCATGAACTAAGAATGATTTTCACAAAATTTTACTATTCAGGGGAGAGAAACACAAAGAGATTGTTGTTCACAATTTGAAACTGAAACTTCAGTGTCTGTTACTAGAGATAGAGAGGATAGAATATTAGAAGGATAAGCAGAAAATAAATAAAGTCCTTAAACAGATATAACAGTAATACTAGAAAAAGGGAAGAATTAGAGAAGAATCATGAACCAAGCTCCTCCTCCAGAGCATTAGTTGGGTTACCTGAGCTATAGAGGCTTGAGGGTTCCCCAGCAAGTTTTTGAATGAACGCTTGGCAATCCATCTGAGCTGATGACAGAAGGAGGTAGCGTATACGGGCTCTTTGAAGGTTGATATTCCTTTCTTTTTCTGATCCTCTGGAAGTTGATCTAATTCAGCTTTTGTTTCTCTGTAGATGGAGGAGTTGGCATAAAACTCAACTAAGTTTTCTATTATTGGTTTCTCTCTCTTGGAAGGTTCTTCAGTCTTGTTTGCTTTGGACAAATGTAAATAAAGAAGTAAAATATTAACACTTAACAACTGACTTAATTAATTTTTCTACGGTTCCATAATTCTATAATCCCTTAATTCTACATTTGTGTATATTAAAAAAAACATTGGCTAGACATATGTCAGGATTCTGAGTGCTTGTGAGAATATGCCAAGAAAACAAGAGTCTTGTGGCCTCAGTTTTTTTTAAAACATGGAATTGTCCTTCGAATGTGTTTCCTGCTTCTCTCAGGAGTGGCAGACGGTGCTGAGTTTATTTCAGATGACTCGTCCTTCATTGCTGCTGTTACTCAATTAAATGGTTATACTATGCTTTATAGCCTCTTATGGAAATACATGATTTTGCCATGTACAGCTTGTCCTTGAGGAGTTTGATCTCATGAGAACTTCACTCAGGTAACCTTTCTTAAATCTCAGAGCATTAATTGTCCATGAGTCTAACTAAATTTAGATATTGCATAAGACTTCACTTGACCTCATTGATTAGTTCCATTTTCCCAGGTCCCACTGTCTCTGGAAGAATGATAGGCATGGTGGTACGTGACTTTAATCCCAGCATTCATCAGGCAGAAGCAAATGGATCACTGAATCTCAGGGCAGCTTGATCAATATAATGAGTTCCAGGTCAGCCAGGGCTATATAGCAGAAACCCTCTCAAAGGAATAAACTTTGTTACTGTCATGGATTTACATAGCAGAAAAAACAACTAATTGATCTGTGCTTGGCCACATCTCATGGATGCAGAAAACTCAATGACCTTTTCTATCAATTTAGACCCTAATTATTCAAATAGACACAATTCTGTACAGAGTTACTGTTTTTAACTTTGGCTTTTGTTTTCTACTATGCACAGATGCATAAACTGCTGTTTCTTGTTTTTTGTTTGTTTTGAGATAGGATCTTACCATGTATTCCTGGCTGGCCTGAAACTTACTGTTCAGACCAGAGTGACTTCAAACTCACAGATATCTGCTTGCCTGTGCCTCTCAAGTGCTGGGATTAAAGGCATGAGCCATCATGTGGTTTTATTTAAACAATTCCTTGTGATGGCTAATCTTGGTTATCAACTAGATAACATCTGAAATTAACTAAAACACAAAGGGCTGGGTACACCTGTGAGGGATGTTTCTTGATTGACTCATTTGAGGTGGGAAGACCAAGCCTAAGCATGGATCTTTTAAGGTGGGAAGATCCACCTTAAATCTGGGCAAATCCTTTTGGTAACAGCCTATGGAAAGAACATGGAACATGGAAGTTTGGCTTCTTGTCTGCTTGTTTTCATTATCCCTGGGAAGTCCATGTATCCCACTGCTGAGGCATTCCTTCACTGGCTTTAGAGTCTACTGCTTCAAAATTCCAACATACACTTAAGACTAGCTGAGACATCTAGTCTCATACTGGACAGCTACTGGATTCTTAGACTTCCTGTCAGCAGACAGCCACTGTTAAAATCAAACACACACACATACACACATTCCTTCTATCAGTTTTGTCCCTTAGAGAACCCTATTAAAATATTTTTTAAATATTATTAAAAAATATCCATTTTAAATTGGAAATTTGATTTACAACTAACATTTTTAGAAAATGCTAATTTACAAATTAAAACACAATCCATATCATTTATAGACATCAGTCTGCCTAATGACTATTTTCACAACACCAAATTCACATGGATTTAAAAAGCATGCTTTATTTTTCTGGTTTGAGGTAGGGTCTTACCATATAGTCCTGGCTGGCCTACAAAAGCATGTTTTAATGAGCCATACTACGTGCATTAACCAAATCAATTAGACTCTACCATATGAATTTACAAGATTCATATACCTTCATGGTCTTCTTCCTCTCTGTTTAATATGACAGCAGAAGAATCTCCATTGATGACATCAAGGAAGAAGTCTGCAGGGTTATTATAGGCCTCACAGTGGTAACCTACAAAAAGATGCAGGAAGGCTTGGGAAGACAGAGCCTAGCAAGTTCTCCTTCTCACTCTCTTTTCCCTTCACTAATACATTCCTCTCTCTTATATATTTAACAAATATTCCAATAACTCAGAAGGAATTTCAGACACATGAGAATGTCTTGCATTGGTTGTACATAAACCATGACCTGCAAAGGGTTCCCAATATGTGCTGCTGCTGACTCTTCAGTCCAAGATCTAAATCCAGGTCAAAAAAGGAAACTCTCCTTGTGCTCTCTGATTTTAAGACTTGCACATCATTATTGCTCCTTCAGCTACTGAGTGGAGAGATTTTAGCTGAGTTGGAAACTGAAGCACCAGGATCTACCATATGATTAAGGAGACAACAATCCTAGGTCTTTCCAGAACTGTTCAACTGACCAAACTGCTAGGTGAGTCTACTCATAGTTCCTGAACCTTTAGAGAAAGGCTGCCATGACTGGGAGGCTGAAGCAGCACAGGCCCAGTCGATAGATAGATTCACCTAGGCATGAAGGACACAACTATTCAAAAAGCATAGGAAAGTTAAAGGCCTAAGAAGCAAGTGCAACATAAAGAAAAACACCAACACAAAACTGAGCAGAGGTTCTTTAGAACGGAG
>JAQQSO010004569.1:0-12677 GCA_028658305.1 Pachyuromys duprasi | reverse complement strand
CCTTCTTGTATATCCTCTCTGGGTGCGTAGATTTCAGCTTGAACTTCCTATCCTATAGGTTTATATAAGTGAGCATATACCATATGTTTCTTTCTGCTTTTGGGATACCTCACTCAGTAACCCAATTTTAAGAGCCAATGGCATCCACTGATTTGGGAGGTCCTCCTCCCCTTCTATTTGATCCTAGCCTATCAGATCTCATCAGGACTGGTTGCAAGGCCACACACCCCAGAGGGAAGTGATCAGAGAACCTGCCACTTAGCTCATGCCAGACAGAAAGAGTCCCTGTTCCCTTTACTAGTGAACCCACTTGGAGACTGAGTCTATGGGCTACATCTGAGCTGGGGTTTTAGGTCCTTTCCATATATTGTCCTTGTTTGGGGTATCATTCTCTTCAGGGCCCCCACATCTCAGTTTTATGGCTTTATTGGTCTCCTTTTGGAGCTCCTGTACCCTCCAGGTCTTTCTATCTCCCCCTTATTCCATAAGATTCCCTGCACTCTGCCCAAAGTTTGGTTATGAGTCTCAGCTTCTTTGATATCTCGATTACTAGAGGCCCTCTGAGATAGGCTCCTGTCCTGTTTCCTGTATTTTTCTGCTTTCAATGTCTATTGCATTTGTCTTTCTGAATGAGGATTGAGTATCTTCCTTAGGGTCTTCCTTGTTAAGCTTCTTTAGGAGTATACATTTTAATATGTTTATCCTATATTATGTGGCTAATATCCACTTATGAGTGTGTATTTACCATATGTGTCTTTCTGTTTCTGGGTTAGCTCACTTAAAATTATCTTTCTAGTTCCCACCATTTGCCTGCAAATTTCATGATTGCCTTGTTTGAAATAGCCGAGTAAATTGTGTAAATTTTCATTGTGTAAATGTACCACAATTTCTGGATTCATTCCTCCATTGAGGGACATCTAGGTTGTTTCCAGCTTCTGGCTATTATGAATAGAACTGCTGCAAACATGGTTGAGCAAATGTACTTGTGTAGTTGAGCATATTTTGGATATATGCCTAGGAGTGGTATAGCTGGATCTTGAGGAAGCACTATTCCTAATTTTCTGAGAAAGTGACAGATTGATTTCCAAAGTGGCTGTACAAGTTGACACTCCCACCACCAACGGAGGAGGATTCCTCTTTCTCCAAATCCTCTCCAGCATGTGTTGTGACTTCAAATTTTTTATGTTACTTCTGTGTTTGTTTTCTGTTTTTAAATTAATTTTTTATGAATTACATTTTATTCACTTTGTAACCTAGCTGTAGCCCCCTCCCTCATCCCCTTCCAATATCACCCTCCCTCCCTCTTCTCCTCCCATGCCCCTCCTCAATTCCATTGATAGGGGAGGACCTCCTCCCCTTTCCTCTGACCCTAGCCTATCTGTTTTCATCAGGACTGGGTATATTATCTTCCTCTATGGCCTGGTAAGGCTGGTCCCATCAGGGGGAGGTGATCAAAGAGCCAGCCACTGGGTTCATGTCCAAGACAGTTCCTCTTCCCCTTACCAGGGAACCCACTTGGAAACTGAGCTGCCATGGGTTGCATCTGTTCAGGGGTTCTAAGTTATCTCCATGTGAGGTCCTTGTTTGGAGCATCAGTCTCAGAAAAGACCCTTTTGACCAGATTTTGTTGTTGTTGTTGTCATTGTTGTTCTGTTGTTCTCCTTGTGGAGCTCTTGTTCCCTCCAGGTCTTTCTATCTCCCCCTTCCTTCATAAGATTCCATGCACTCTGCCCAAAGTTTGGCTGTGAGTCTCAGCATATGTTTTGATGCACTGCTGGGTAGACTCTTTTAGAGGCCTTCTGTGGTAGGCTCCTGTTCTGTTCCCTGTTTTGATGTCTTACCCATTTGCCTTTCTGAGTGAGGATTGATCATCTTACCCAGGGTTCTCTTTTTGATGGACTTCTTTAGGTGTACAGATTTTAGCATGTTTATCCTATATAATGTGTCTAATATCCACTTATAGGTGAGTATATACCATGTGTTTCTTTCTATGACCTTTTCTAGTTCCCACCATTTGCCTGCAAATTTCATGATTTCCTTGTTTTTAATATCTGAGTAGTATCCCATTGTATAAATATATACAATTTCTGTATCCATTCCTCTGTTGAAGGACATCTGCATTTTTTCCAGATTCTATTACGAATAAAACTGCTATGAACATGGCTGAGCAAATATCCTTGTTATATACTTGAGCATAGTTTGGATATATGCCTAGGAGAGGTATAGGTGGATCTTGAGGTAGCACTATTAATAATTGTCAGAGAAAGTGCCAGATTGTTTTCCAAAGTGGTTGTACAAGTTTACATTCCCACCAGCAATGGAGGAAGGTTTCCCTTTTCTCCATATCCTCTCCAGCATGTGTTGTCACTTGAGTTTTTGATCTTAGCCTTTTCGATGGGTTTAAGGTGAAATTTCAAGGTCATTTTGATTTGCATTTCCCTGATGGCTAAACATGTTGAGCATTTCTTTAAATGTTTCTCTGCCATTTGATATTCCTCTACTGAGAATTCTCTGTTTAGCTCTGTACCCCATTTTTTAAATTTTATTACTTGTTTTGTTGGTGTTTAACTTCTTAAGTTCTTTATATATTCTGGATATTAGCCCTCTCTTAGATATAGGGTTGGTGAAGATCCTTTCCCAATATGCCGGGTGTTGTTTTGTTCTGGGGACAGTGTCCTTTGCTTTACAGAAGTTTTTCAGTTTCCATTTATTGATTGTTGATCTTAGAGCCTGTGCTGTTGGTTTTCTGTTTAGGAAGTTGTCTCCTCTGCAAATAAGGTCAAGGCTCTTTCTCATGTTCTTCTAACAGGTTTTTTGTGTGTGTGTTTTTGTTGTTGAGGTTTTTGATCCACTTGGACTTTTTGGAGGTTTTTGATCACTTTGTACAAGGTGATAGGTATGGAACTATTTGCATTTTTCTACAGGTAGACATCCAGATAGACCAGCACCATTTGTTGAAGATGCTGTCTTTTTCCATTGTATGGTTTTGGCTTCTTTGTCAAAAATCATGTGTCTGTAGGTATGTGGGTTTATTTCTGGGTCTTCAATTTGATTCCATTCATCTACCATTCTGTGTCTATTCCAGTACCATTCCATTTTCATTACTGTTACTCTATGTCACAGCTTGAGATCAGGGGTTGACATACCTCCAGAAGATATGTTATTATAGAGGATTATTTTAGCAGTTCTGGGTTCCTTGTTTTTCCATATTGAAAACTGAGAATTGTTCTTTCAAGTTCTGTAAAGAATTGTGTTGGTATTTTGATGGGAATTGCACTGAATCTGTAGATTGCTTTTGTTAGGATGGCCATTTCATTATGTTAATCCCACCCATCCATGAGCATGGGAGATCTTTCCATCTTGTGATATCTTCTTCAATTTCTTTCTTCAGAGACTTGAAGGTTTTTTTCCTGTATATATATATACAGGTCTTCTACTTGCGTGGTTAGAGTCACACCAAGGTACTTTATGTTATTTGTTGTTATTGTAAAGGGTGTTGTTTCCTTAAGATGGAATTCTTTATTTTATTTCTTTATTTTGATCCATCCCTGCCTCTCAGGGATGATATTTTTGATGTGTTCTTGGATTTGGCTTGTGAGTATTTCATTGAGCATATTTCCATCAATGTTCATGAAGGAAATTGGTCTAAAGTTTGTTGAGTGTGTGGTTTCATATCAGGATGACTGTTGCTTCATAGAATGAGTTTGGCAATGTTACTTCTGTTCTTATTTTATGGAATATTTTGAGGAATACTGATATTAGGTATTTGAATATCTGGAAGATTTCTGAAGTAAAACCATCTGGACCTGGGCTTTTTTTCTTGGTTGGAAGACTTTTAATGACTGCTTGTATTTCCTTATGGGTTATAGGACTATTTAGATTGTTAACCTGATCTTGATTTAATTTTGGTAAGTGGAATCTGTGAAGAAAATTGTCCATTTTATTTAGATGTTCCAGGTTTGGGGAATACAGCCTTTTGAAGTAAGACCTAATGATTATTTGGATTTTGTCAGTATCTGTTGTTATGCCCCCCTTTTCATTTCTGATTTTGTTAATTTGTATATTATCTCTGTGCTTTTTACTTAGTTTGGCTAAAGGATTGCTTATCTTTTTTATTTTCTCAAAGAACCAGCTTTTAGTTTTGTTAATTCTTGGTATTTCTTTGATTTTTAAGCTATTGATTTCCTCCCTGAGTTTGATTATTTCCTGCCATCTACTCCTTTTGGATGTGCTTGTTTCTTTTTGTTCTAGAGCTTTTAGGTATGTTGTTAAGTTGCCAATATAAAATATCTCCAATTTCTTCAAGAAGGCACTTAGTGCTATGTACTTTCCTCTTAGTACTGCTTTCATTGTGCCTTAAGAGTTTGGGTATGTTGTGCATTCATTTTTAAAAAATTGAATTCTAGAAAGCTTTTAGTTTCTTTATTTCTTCCCTGACCCAATCATCATTGAGTAGACAGTTGTTTGGTTTTGATAAGTTTGCAGGCTTTCTCTTGTTTCTGTTGTTGCTGAGGTCCAGCTTTAGTGCATGGTGGTCTGATAAGATACAAGGAACTTTTGCCATCTTTTTGTATTTGTGGAGGCTTGCTTTGTTACATTGTATTTAGTCAATTTTGGAGAAGGTTCCTTGTGGTGCTGAGATGAAGGTATATTCTTTTCTGTTTGGGTGAAAAGTTCTGTAGATATTTGTTACGTTCATTTGATTCATAAAGAGAGTTAGCTTCATTATTTCTCTGTTTAGTATCCGTTTTGTTTTGTTTTTTTAACCTGTCTGTTTCTGAAAGTGTGGTGTTGAAGTCTTCCACTATTAATGTGTGTGGTTCAATGTGTGATTTAAGCTTCATTAATGTTTCTTTTATGAATGTGAGTGTCCATGTATTTGGGACATAGATGTTTAGAATTGAGATGTTAGTGGATTTTTCCTTTGATGAGTATGAAGTGACCTTCCCATCTCTTTTTATTACTTTTGCTTGAAAGTTTATTTTATTAGATACTAGAATAGCTACTCCTGCTTGTTTCTTGGGCCCATTTGTTTGGAAAACCTTTTTCCGGCCTTTTACTCTGAGGTAATCTCTTTTTTTTTTCTGAGTTTTCTTTCTTTCTTTTTTCTGTATGTAATAGAATGATGGATCCTGTCTTTGCATCCATTCTGTTATCCTGTCCCCAGTTTTATTGTGGAATTGATGTTGAGAGATAGGAATGACCAATGATTTTTTTATTCCTGTAATTTTGATGTTGCTATTGGTAGTGTGTGTGATTCCCTTCTTTAGGTTTTGCTTATGTGAAATTACTTATTTCCTGTGTTTTCTTGGGTGTAGTTACCCTCCTTATGTTGGAGTTTTCCATTTAGTATCCTCTGGAGAGCTGGGTTAGTGAAAAAAAATGTAAAACTGGTAGTCACTGATGGCTGCTGGTTTCTGGAATTACAGGTGGAGCTGGGGCCTGGGTAATGGTGGGTGGAAGGCCTTAGGAAGACTTCGAGGCTTATTTTTCAATGAAAAAAACAAGAGAGAGAGAGAGAGAGAGAGAGAGAGAGAGAGAGAGAGAGAGAGAGAGAGAGAGAGAGAGAGAGAGAGAGAGAGAGAATATTTTCTTTCATTACAAATAATACAAATTTTTACTAGCCCTTAAAAATCAGTTATTGTATTTGTGTGTGTGTGTGCGTGTGTGCATATAGCTACTCTTGTAAGTGTATGCTTGAATGTGGAGGACAGAGGTAGGCATTGAGTGTCTTTCTCAATTGCTCTCCATCATATTTTTTGAGGCAAGGAATCTGTTTTTCATTAATTGTTTTATTTAATCACTTCCCTTCTTTCCTCCCAGCCTCACACTTGCTCCCCCCATCTTCCCCATGGATATCAACCTACCTTGAGCCAAGGTGTCTTATTGAACCCAGAGCTCATCAATTTTGATGCATTTACTGGCCAGTATGCTCCAGGCATTCATCTATCTCCATTCTGGCAACACTTGGATGTTCAGATCTCTATCACAGCACCCAAATTTTTCTGTGCATGCTGTGGATTCAAACTCAGGTCCTCATGCTTGCACTGTGAGCACCTTTACCCACTGTACCTTATTCCCAGCCCTGAGTTACCGTTTTAAAAAGTGAAGGCCTCTTTATGATTTTAGGGATGGAATACTGGACCAATGAAATAATTTTAATTTTCACCTCCATCTTCTTTCTTCTCTTCTCTTCTCTTCTCTTCTCTTCTCTTCTCTTCTCTTCTCTTCTCTTCTCTTCTCTTCTCTTCTCTTCTCTTCTCTTCTCTTCTCTTCTCTTCTCTCTCTCTCTCTCTCTCTCTCTCTCTCTCTCTCTCTCTCTCTCTCTCTCTCTTTCTCTCTCTCTCTCTCTCTGTTTCTGTTGGGATGGCTTCTGCCTTCATAGCACAGGCTGCCTTCAAGTTCACACTTGTCCTCACTAGCATTACAGGCATGCATTACCACAGGTGACTATAGATATCATTTTCTTTTTGGATCCTCCTGAAGGAGTGGATATGTTAATTAGCTTGATAATATGTGCACACTAAAGCACTATGTCGTATAACTTGCATACGCAGTTTTCAAATTGTCTCAATAATATTTATGGGATAAAGTATGGTAACTGAATCTGTGCAAAATGATTATATCAAGGTAATCAGCAATGTTTCTTAAACATTTATGATTTCTTTATATCAAGCAGCTTCAAACATACCTCTTTTAAGTTCCTTGATAAATATTTAATGCTGTTGTTTTTCAAACTTAAATTGCTCTATTATGATCCTACAGAATAGAATGTACTCTTGTCAGAGCTGAGATGATGTCTTAGTCAGTAAAGTGCGTCTCCTGCAGGCATAAAGAAGCGTATTTTTAAGTAATTTATTTATTTTTATATTAATCATAGGTTATGTACTTTGTATCCCAGCCATAGCCCCCTCCTGCATTCCCTCCCACTCTCCCCATCCCTCCCTCATCTTCTCCCTGCCCCCCTCCAAGTCCACTGATAGGGGAGGGCCTCCTCCCCTTCCATCTAACTGTACCTTATCATGTCTCTTTAGGGCTTGCTGCAATGTCCTCTTCTGGGATCTAGTTAGGATACTCCTCCCTTCGGGGGTGGGGGAGGGTCTAAGAGCCAGTCATTGAGTTCATGTCCAAAATAGTCCCTGTTCCCCTTACTAGGGTACCCAGTTGGATACTGAGATACCATGGGCCACATCTGAGCAGGGGTTCTAGGTTATATCCATACATGGTCCTTGGTTGGAGAAACAGTCTCATAAAAGACCCCTGTGCCCTGATCTATTTCATCTTTGTGGAACTCTTGTCCTCGCCAAGACTTACTAACTCCCCCTTTTTTTCATATGATTCCCTGCACTCTGCTGAAGGCTTGGTTGTGAGTCTTAATATCTGCTTTGATATACTCTAGTTAGAGTCTTTCAGAGGCACTCTGGTAGGCTCCTGTCCTGTTGCTTGTTTTCTCCTATATTCAATGTCCATCCAGTTTGTCCATCTAACCGATGATTGATCATCCCATTCTGGGTCCTCCTTCTTGCCTAGGTATATAGATTTCAGCATGTCCATCTTATCCTATAGGTCTATATAAGTGAGTATATACCAAGTGTTTCTTTCTGCCTTTGGGATAGCTCATTCAGGATGATCGTTTCCAGGACTCAACATTTGCCTGCAAATTTCATGATTTCCTTGTTTTTAATTGCTGAGTAGTATTCCATTGTGTAAAAGTACCATAATTTCTGTATCCATTCTTCGACTGAGAGACATCTGGGTTGTTTCCAGGTTCTGGCTATTACGAATAAAGCTGCTACAAACATGGTTGAGCAAATGTCTTTGTTGTGTACTTGAGTATCTTTTGGATATGTGCTGGGTCTTGAGGAATCACTATTCCTAGTTGTCTAAGGAAACGCCAAATTGATTTCCAGAGTGGTTGTACAAGTTTGCATTCCCACCAGCAATGGAGGAGGGTTCCTCTTTCTCCACAACCTCTCCAGTATGTGTTGTCACTTGAATTTTTGATCTTAGCCATTCTGACAGGTATAAGGTGAAATCTCAGGGTCATTTTGATTTGCATCTCCCTGATGGCTAAGGATGTTGAGCATTTCTTTAAGTGTTTTTCTGCCATTCTACAATCCTCTACAGTGAGTTCTCTTTTTAGCTCCATACCCTATTTTTTAAATTGGATTACTTGATTTGTTTCTTTTTAACTTCTTGTGATCTTTATATATACTGGATATTAGCCCTCTGTCAGATGTAGGAGTGGTAAAGATCCTTTCCCAGTCTGGGGCTGTCGTTTTGCTTTGATGACAGTGTCTTTTGCTTTACAGAAGCTTTTCAGTTTCATGAGGTCCCATTGATTTATTGTTGATCTTAGGGCCTGTGCTGTTGGTATTCTGTTCAGGAAGTAATCTCCTGTGCTAATGAGTTCTAGGGTCTTCCCTACTTTTTCTTCTAACCGGTTTAGTGTATCTGGTTTTATGTTGAAGTCTTTGATCCACTTGGACTTTAGTTTTGTGCAGGGTGATAAATATAGATCTATTTCCATTTTTCTGCATATTGATATCCAGTTGGACCAGCACTATTTGTTGAAGATTCTGTCTTTTTTTCCATTGGATGGAT
This sequence comes from Pachyuromys duprasi, assembly GCA_028658305.1. Classification (NCBI taxonomy): domain Eukaryota; kingdom Metazoa; phylum Chordata; class Mammalia; order Rodentia; family Muridae; genus Pachyuromys; species Pachyuromys duprasi. The sequence continues at coordinate 4,073 of JAQQSO010004569.1, read as the reverse complement.
TTGGCTTCTTTATCAAAAATCAAGTTTCCATAGGTGTGCGGGTTTGTTTCTGGGTCTTCAATTCGGTACTATTGATCCATGATTCTGTTTCTATGCCAATACCATGCAGTTTTTATGACTATTGCTCTGTAGTACAGCTTGAGGTCAGGGATGGAGATACCTCCAGATGACCTGTTGTTGTACAGGATCAGTTTGGAAATTCTGTTGTTGTTTTTTTTTTGTTGTTGTTGTTTAGTTTCTCCATATGAAGTTGAGACTCTTTCAAGGTCTGTGAAGAATTGTGTTGGTATTTTGATGGGAATTGCATTGAATCTGTAGATTGCTTTTGGCAGAATAGCCATTTTCATCCTACCAATCCATGAGCATGGGAGGGAAAACTTATAGTCTAACCCCAGCATCCATGTAAAAAGTCAGGTGTGGTGTGCACAAGTTTAATCCCTGTGTTGGGGAGATGGAGATAACTGAGTTTCTGGATCTCAATTTCCAGCCAGACTAGCTCCAAGCCCCAGGTCTTAGTGATAAATACTATCTTTTTAAAAAGGTGAATTATGCCTTAGAAATAACACCCTAGCTTGTTCTTTTGCTTTCATGTGCATGGGTGTATTTTCTTTTCAGTTTTTTAAAATTAAGTTTATTTACTTTTCATCCCAAGGGCAGCCCCCTTTCTTCTCTGTTCCCCTTTCCATCACTTTTCCCACATCCTTCCTCTTTCCATAACTTTTCCCCCAGAAAGAGGGAGCTCCCCTCTCTCATATCATCTCTCCCTAGCACATCAAGTTACATCTGGACTGAGAGTGTCCTTGTTCACTGAGTCCTGGCAAGGCAGCCTTGCCAGGGGAAAGTGATCCAAAAGCAGGCAACAGAGTCCACGTTAGAAACAGACCTCCCACACTCACTACTCCCATAAAGACCAAGCTGCCCATCGGACACATATGTGAAGGGTGCCTAGGTCCAAACCATGCATGATCCTTAGTTGATGTCTCAGTCTCCATAAGCTCCTCCATGGGTCTGGGTTGGTTTTCTCTGTTGGTTCCTGTCTCTTCCATGTCTTTCCGTATTTTCCTCCACACTTTCACAAGCCTGTGCAGCTCCATGACATGCTTTCCTGAAAGTCTTAGCATCTCTCTCAATCTGCTTCTGCCTAACAGTTAAGTTAGGCTCATGTCTGCAAGCATAGCAGGGTATCATTAATAGTGTCAGGGGCTGACTCTCTACTATGGGGTGGATATCAGGTCTGGTCAATCATTGGTTGGACATTCCCTTAATCCTTGCACTCTGCAGGCAGAGTAATTTTTGGATCAAAGATTTTGGAGAAAAGGTTTGGATCAAAGGGTGGGTTGTTGTTCTCCTCCCTCCACTAGGAGTCCTGCCTGACTAGAAGGTGGCCACCCCAGTCTTGATGCACCCCCACACTAGGAGTCTCAGCTAGAGTCACAGCCATATCCTCTCAAGAGCCTACCATGTTGCAGGCCTCCAGCTTGTCAAAAAAAAAGTCCTTTCTCAGTTTCCCTTCTTGTTCCCAGCCCTCTAACCTTCCATCCCTGTTCTCCCCGCATCTCAGCCCCACCTTTGTTCCTCTCCCTATTCTTTCTCTTGCCCAGGTCCCTCATGTCACCCACTTCCGAAGTCTAATATACTTTCCTTTCTGAGTGATATTCTGGTAAGCCTTCCTTGAACCCTTCTGGCTACTTAGTTTGTTTGGGTCTGTGCATTGTAAAATGTTTATCCTGCACTATATGGCTAATATCCACTTATAAGTGAGTATATACCATGCGTTTCTTTCTGGGTCTGGGATACCTCACTCAGGATGATCTTTTCTAGATCCCACCATTTGCCTGCAAATTTCACAATTTCCTTGTTTTTAATTGCTGAGTAGTATTCCATTGTGTAAATGTACCATGATTTCTGTATCCATTCCTCAGTTGAGGGACATCTAGGTTGTTCCCAGATTCTAGCTATTATGTATAAAGACACTATGAACATAGTTGAACAAGTGTCCTTGTTGTGTGGTGGAGCATCTTTTGGGTATTTTCCCAGGAGTGGTATAACTGGGTCTTGAGGTGGAACCATTCACATTGGTATATTTTCTTGTGTACACACAATCTCAACTCCCATTCGTACATGCACACAATCACAAACTCCCTCCCCCAAATGCACACATGTGCACATACAAAAGAATTTACTCTTAAGTATATTAGTCCTGATGGCTCACCTTCCTTTTATCTCCTCTTTACCAGAGCGTACTTTTCCACCCCCCCCCCCCAAGTAATCACTGTTCTACCTTAGGTGCCACAAAATCAATGTTTTTATTTTGCATGTGCCTTCCTGTGCCTGGCTTGTTACACTTACCGCAGTGTCCTCAAGTTCTATCAGTTTTACTGTGGATGGCACGACTTGGTTCTTGTCAGTGGCTGCATGTTACTCTATTGTGAACATGCACCTGTGTGTCACCCATTCATTCACTACTGAAATTCCTGGTTCAATCCATATCTTGTCAATTTGGAATGTGTATACACTAAACACAGGCATGCAGGTAGCTCATCTAAGATCTTGTTCCTGTAAATATAAACCTACTAAGGGGTTGCATGATTGCTTCATGTTTGGTTTTTTGTTATAAACTTCTACACTGTCTTCCATGATGGTTGTATTAACTTGAATTGCCATCGGTACTATAATTGCATTCCCCTTTATCTTTCCTAATTAATTTTGGTGTGAGGTGATACCCAGCTGTGGTTTCAATGTGCATTCCCCAGACAGTGAATGATGGTGAGCACCTTTTCATGTACTATGTGTGCATGTTTGGAATGGCTTTCCATATCATTTGTTTGGTTTTGAATTATATTTATATCATAGATATTAAGTTTTTGCCTAGTAAATACATGGCAAATAATTTTTCCATTATACAGCCTGACTTCTTTAACTTTAAAAAAATCCGTTTTTTTCAATTTATTTATTTTTAAAATTTTTTCTTCAGAATTTATTCATCATATATCCCAATTGAAACCCCCTCCCTTAACTCCCCCAGTCCCACCCTCCCTCCCTGTTTCCTCCATACCCTTCCCCTAATCCACTATAAGGTGGAGTTCTCCACTATTACCATCTGCCCATAGCTTGTTAAGTCTCATCAGGATTGCCTGGATCCTCTTCCTCAGTGGCCTGGCAAGGCCACATCACCAGGGCGAGTGATTAGATATCAGTCAACTGAGGTCATGATAGAGAGAGTCCCTGATCTCCTCACTCAGAGATCTGCATGGAGACTGAGCTGCCAATCAGCTACATCTGAGCAGGGGTCTCGGTCTTCTCCAAGCATGGTCCTCTGTTGGTGCATCAGTCTCTGCAGGACCCCCTGGGCTCAGATCTTTTAGTTTTGCTGGTCTCCTTGTGTGGTTCCTGTCCCCTCCATGTCCCTCCAATCCCACTCCTCTCTTCCTCCATAAGTCTCACTGTGCTCTGCCCAAAGTTCAGCCCTGAGTCTCAGCACCTGCTTCAATCCCCTGCGACCCCAGAGACTGTGCTTGGTGGTGGGAGCACCTCTTCTGGGAGCCTGTGGAGCTCACACTGCAAGTGTGGCTTGCCTGTTCTCCGAGGCCTGCCTGTGGCCCCGGGTTGGTGTGTTTTCTGTTTATTTTAATCAATACTGTTCTGCATAAGGATATTTTTATACAAGTATATATTACAAACTGAGCATATTGCCCTCCTTCATCCTCCCCACTCTGTTCTTTCTCCCTTCTGCCTCCTGCCACACGTCTTTGCTACCTTAAATCGTTTTCTTTACAGTTCATTGAACATATATGTAAATGATTTTATACGTCTATACAAAATCTACAGTAACTTACTTCACTTGTTATGATGATCACCATGTTAATTTTTTTTATTTAATTTATTTATTTTTATCTCAATCACAGGTTGGGTACTTTGAATCCCAGGCGTAGCCCCCTCCCCCATTCCCTCCCACCCTCCCACTCCCTCCCTCATCTCCTTCTTCCCCGCCCCCTCCAAGTCCACCAACAGGGGAGGACCTCCTTCCCTTCCATCCAACCCCAACTTATCATGTCTCCTCAGGGCTGGCTGCA
>JAQQSO010004568.1:0-12678 GCA_028658305.1 Pachyuromys duprasi | reverse complement strand
GCGGGGAGGAGGGAGATGAGGGAGGGAGTGGGAGGGTAGGAGGGAATGAGGGAGGGGGCTACGCCTGGGATTCAAAGTACCTAACCTGTGATTGAGATAAAAATAAATAAATTAAAAAAAAAAAGAAGTTCCTGAATCTGGTAATGGTAAGGGGATTATAGTGGAAGTCACCATCAGGGCCCAGCATGCTTTATACTAGTAGATTATTCACACAACAAAACTTTATGGGAGGTTTTTATTAGGGGAAACAATGTAATGGAGAATAGGAAAAAATGATCAGAGTATCCTTCTCTTTTCTAGAATATGGGAAATAACTGCTTGTCAAACACCTAACATGATTATGTGGATGTGCTAAGATTGCTTCAGAAGCACAGAACCAAGTGCCACCAACTAAGTGTAACAGAAATACCAGAACTACACAGCAGATGGTAGAAATAGTATTTAAAACTAACAGAAGTGGGTGAGCAAGAATATAACATAGAAGTCTAAAAAGCTCATAATATTTACCCAAATCAGGAGGCACGTGCCTCTGGGAAGAGTAGCACATCACGTTAAAGTTCAAAGCAGCTCTCTTCCAGTCTGGAAGTGGTGAAATGACAGTACAAAATGGGGCTCAATAACAGTATTAATGTTAAAATTTCAAGAGTGGGGTGGAAGCAATGAACAGAGGCAGAATTTAGGTGGCTGTAATTCTTAGTGGGAAAGAAACAAGGGAGATCTGACAAAGGAGACTGACCAAGTTAACTTACAGAAATGATCAGGAGAATGTGGCTTCTCTTGGGACAAAGTAAATGAGCATCTAAAAAGCAAACCATACAAGCTTTAAATAGAAAGAATCCAATAGCAATCACAAACATGAGGACGGCTGTCTTGATAAAACAGCATAATGCTGTCCTGCCAATATTGTGGTCTCAGAGAGGGGAGACATCAAGAATATTTGCTGTGAGCAAATGACCGCACGGCCCTCACTCTTTCCTTATGGGTTCTTTAATCATTTCGTCTGTGGATGCTGAAGAAATTGAAATATTATACAACCTTTTATTTCCATTTTCATGTTGAAAGGTGACAAAAGCAGGTATTTCCCGAGACAGTAATCAGAGATGACATCAGTTTTCATCATTAGCCACTATGAAAATGCAATTAAAATCAAAATTTCAAGATGAAATGACATTATACTTGTGCTGGGGTAAGAAAAATAAATACAATAGTGATACCATATGCTGGCAGACATGCAGAAGAGTTGGAATGTAGAGTTAAACAACTATTCTGAAACACAGTTTTGACAACCTCTCAAAGAAACTGTCATAGTATTAATTAGCTGCACTCCTGGGGATTCATCACAGAAGGTGAAAACTTTTATACCAGCAAAATGTACATAAAAGTTTATACAGTTTGTATTTATAATATGCAAGATTTCAAATAAGCGCAGAAATCAAAGACCAAACGAACGTTAAGTTGTCAGTGAACAAACGGCCTAAGGAAGCAAACAGTTCCATTCAAAAGAAACACAAAAATTTTTAAAGTGTTCTACATCTTTGCTCATCAGGAAAATAAAAATTAAGACTCCATTTAGATACCAAGTTTCTCAAGCCACCATGACTATCATCAAGAAATCTGACAAATGACTGTAGAAAAGTAAAACAATATTATATTACCTTTTATTTCCCCTCAGCAATTCTTCACTATCACCTCCATCTCTTCCTTCTCTTGTGCTTTAGTGAGCTGAGGGTCTTCTAAGAGAGTTGAATTCAGTGGGGAGATTAAACAACAAACGCCCATTTCCTGCAGCTATGCAGACTGGAAAGTCCAGGATTAAGGAGAAGGTGTCAGATGGTTTGGTGTTTTCAGATGATCTTCTTGTGCTTGAACTCTCTCATGACAAAGGGAAGGAGAGAGAGAGGAAAGAGGGAGAGAAGAGGAAGGAGAGAGAAGGGAAAGGGGGGGAAAGAGAGAGGAGAGAGTTGTCACGTCTCTACTCATAAAGGTACCAATGTATAATGAGGGCTCTACTCTCTCAACCAAGGAAGTACCTTCATATACCATCACATTTGATTTAGGATCTCAATGTAAAAAAATTAAGAGAATCTTGAGTCCATGTCACTCCTTGGTATAAAGTATCTTTTCTTTTTACAGTATATAAAATTTTTTTCATCGCAGTCATTAATGAATGCAGTATTTTTCAGAGTAGAGTTGTTATGTGTGATCTGATATGTACAGTGGGTCATCAACAGATGCTAACCACAGCTACTCCCAAAGCAGTAATTAAAAAAAATAATATATATATGTATATATATCTTCATAATATTCTCTGATTGCCTGAGCCAGCTTCTCTTTTATAGGAAAAGAAGTATATGTTTGGGTTCTTTAAGTACTGTTTATACCCAACAATTAACATCAGATACTATGCATTCAACCACCTACAGAGAGTTTTTTTTACAAGGAATTGAAGGGGCCTAAAACAATGCTGTTATGGTATAAATCTCTACATTTCCTTTAATCCTCATCACCCCCACTAAAGAAATAAACAAGAAACTGATTTTTTTCCAAACTAATTGTGCTAAGTGTATATTTGGAAAGATAAAGACAGGTGATATGAGTAATTGTAGTGTGTAACATAAGAATCATTTGTGTGGTGGGGGAGGGTAGACTCTTTAAGCAAAAGTAAATAGAATCATATCTTCAGTACTGTCCCAAGCCCTAGAATAACTTTCTTTAGTTGCTAATTTGTCTCCAGAGACTAGAGAAAGGATGCTGAGTGCTTGAAAACATTAATCAGCAAATAGATCATACTTTGGGATTAATTTTAAATTTAATAAGATAGAATTTACAGCTTTCCCTTTCATTTATTCACCAGGTAATCTCCTAGGCTGAAATAATTAGGAGTGTGATTCTTTCACTGATTAGAAATTTACACATTAGAATAAATTTCTGGAAGTGTGTACTTCAGTGTATTCTCTTACATTCGCTAAGTTTTCTCAGCACAGTTATCTATGTCTGGGGTAGCACTGTCTTCTCCAGTGAAAATCCCATCCCTGTGAGCCGACACTGCTATTCTCCTCTAGGCCTTAAAACTACTATCGTGGGGCTTGTGGACCTTACCTATGGGAGAATTGGCACGGAACTGCTGAGATGGAGTATGTTCAAACCCTGAAGCTCTCACATTTGAGACTTATCCTCCTGATATGAAACAAAGCTGTCTTGATGCTTTCTTTGCCTGCCTTAGGAGGCAGAGATAGAGCGCCAAGGTTTTAGGTGGTCACTCAAGGTTACAGTGGTCAGTCACATAAGCTTGTCTTCCGCCATCTTTCCCCATGCAAATACAGCACAGCCATCCTCCTAGTCCCTGCCAATGACATGCATTCATCCTCACCCCCCCTCCCACTGCCCGAGGTTTATAAATCCCTGTTTCACATGAAATAAATGGGCCAGCACTATCTACTTCATCAAAAATTGTCTGAGACTCGTCGTTTATTCTGAGGAAGGAAGGCTCCCCTCCTCCCCAAAGAATTCACTGCTAGATTTCCAAGCTTGACTGCCAGACAGCCATAGCTCCGCCAGAGTTCCCCCCCAACTCCCTTCCCGGGCTGCTGAGAGCTTCTGCTATTCATCTGTGAGTCAGCAAGGATAGCTGTCACCATCTTTCTTGAGCTGCTCCACCTGCCACAGCGCCCCTCTGTGGGAGAGAGTGTTGGCCTGTTACCTAAGCAGGTACCTGAGTCAGGCTGGTCTTTCGGAGCCCTGAGCATCCTGCTGCCCGGTCTTCTGACACAGATCTCTGTTCAGCATTCCACCTTTCTCAGCCCAGAGACCAGCATTCCAGGGAGAGGAGGAACTTCTGATTCCATGCCTCAACTCTTTCTGCCCAGAAGCTGATGTCTCTTACAGCATCCATAGAACCACATACTACCTTTACAAATTTTATATTCTAGGCACTTCACATAAATGTGATCATACACTGTGAAATGTATTAGTCCTGGTCTTTTAATTAGCAATTTTCAAGATTACTCTGTGGCATGGTATGTGTCAGCATTATATTTTTGTGATCACATACCATATTTCTTCACAATTCACTAGTTGATAGGTATTGGGCTCTATCTATATTTAGGTTATTATAAATAATGCTGTCATGATATTGATGCAAATTTTGTTTGTGTGAGTTTACACAGCTTTGGCTGTTTATGAGCATCTTTAACAGTGGTCATTCCAGGTTATATGGTTTAAGTTTCTGCATAATTGTCCAACTGTTTACCAACCTCTTTACCACTTATACCATTTATTTTCCATGGAAATGTTTGTTATTATTGTTCATATTTTAGTCATTTCATTGTGTGTAATGTGTTATTTCATTGTAGTTTCCTGTTATACTCCTTCACTTAATGAGTTTGCATGCATTCATTGGCCAGCTATTTATCTCTTTTGAAAAATGTCTACTGAACTATTTCTGTATGCTTTAAGATATGTGTGTGTGTGGGGGGGGGAGGGTGTTGCTGAGGATTGAACCCAAGCACAGAATAACCACACCATGTCCTTTTTGTCCTTTTATTTCTGAGTTGTAAGAATTTCTCACATGTTTTCCATACTAAAAAAATTATTGCATTAAAATATTGGCTATCTTTTTATTTTACTAATAGTTTCCTTTTAGTGTAAAAACTTTAAATTTTGATTAATGCAAGTCTGTCTAGTGTTTCTTTAATCTCTGTGTGTGTGTCTGTTTGTATGTGTGTGTGAGCATGTGTATGTGTGTTTGAGAGAGAGAGAGATTTGGATTTTATAACCCAGAAACTATTGTCTGACTCAAAGTTTGGACATTTACACATAACTAACTCCTACGTACATTCCCTTTTTGTCCCCAGATCTACATGTCTTAACACCAAGCATGTATCTTCTCAGCAATAAGACATTCAAATCAAATTATAAAATCATAAATTCATTTTAATACTTTGTTCTCACTAGAGAAACTTTGTATCTTTTAAAATTAAATAAGCCACTCAGTGTAACTTCTTGCATCTCACTAATGTCCACATTCTCTTCTAGGCATAGGGAATGTATTAAGGTTACACTATCAAACAGCAGAATACTCACTTTTAATGAGCATGTTTTTAGCAAATGGGCCTAACAAAAGCTGAGTAATTTCATTAGCTTCTTCAAACACACTGGCAAAATTCTTAGACAAGACATTATTACACAAGTTACTAGAATAGATCAGAACCTGTGTGGGCACATTAATTATGATGCCACAGACAGGGAAGCAGAGACAAGCTCATTCTTTTAGTATTGCCATACATTACCCAACCTGCCTTCACATTCTCAGCATGAGATCTTTATAAGCACAAAATATTTCTAACCTCAGTCTTATGAGAATAATTCCAACAGTAACCTGATAAGGAGCATATTTCATAAAATAATACAGTCTTTTCTCAGTGTCCAATTAAGAATTTCTGATTAGTAAATATTTGTGTAGAGTCTCATGATATTATAAAATCACACTTACTTAGAAATTTATTAAAATCCCTTTAACCACTGGGTGTCAATGAATGCTTTCCTTATTTGTATGTCAATATCATTCTAGTTTCACTTCAATTAAGCAATTAGCTGGCAAGTTTAGATAAGAAGGTAAAAGCAGCTGAAATAGCTTGCTTCTCCTGTAGAATAGACTGACAGCAAGATAATAGGGCCCAATTTCTTGACTATTGTTGCAAATAGATTTTAAAATCCTTCTTTGTGATAAGAGTACATCAGTGTAGCCTCTGAGGCTTCTATCACTGAGGTGTTATAAACTCTCAAGCTCTGGTTTTCTACTCATCCTAATCCCTTTCGGTGCAGCCTTCACTCATCACTTTCCTGAAACTGGAGAATCAGAAGTTATTATGGTCTTTTTTCAGGCCTATGACTCTTGAATACTTAGAAAGTGAAGACTACACAAAGCATCACATCTTGCCGAGCCAGTATCTTCCTGGGACATAAGACTATATGCTAAGTCTAGTCACTCCTTGTTTCCCATTGAATCCCCTTTTTTCCTTCAACAGGTCCCCTAAATACAGATGTTTTTCAAGGATCTATGTGAACTTTTTTTTTCTTGGAACCTCTCTCCTCTCTTTTCTGTTCATTCCCTTTCAAGAACCTAAAATAATTATACAAATGAATCCAAAATGTTGTTTCTCATGCAAATCACATTACAAATGCCAGCAAAATATGCTGATGGTATTAGAACATGGGTAATATGTAAGGAGTCTATGAAGCATGTAAAAATTGTCTTCTGTGAGTAACAAGAAAAGTCAGGAAGACATAAACCAGGACAAAAACTTGTAACTTTCATGAAGGGAGGTCTGTATGTTTGTGAACATATTGCTAGATTTTTGTTAATCAAATATTTTTCCTTTTTTTTTATTATGGTTGAAATCTACTGTGGTTTATCAGGTGTCACCGAAGATCTGGGCATTACATGGAGGTAGGAAGAAAAGGTCAACAATGCCTTACTTTCAACTTGTTCTCAGTTAAAATGGCCATTTTGTTTTTTTAACAAAATTTAAAACCCCTGCTCAGATGTAGACAAAAGCAGTTCAGTCCCCATGTAGGTTCCCTAGTAAGGGGAAGAACTACCTTGGACACAGACTCAGTGGTCTGCTCTTTGATCACCTTCCCCTGGGGTGGGTGCAGGCTTGCCAGGCCACAGAGGAAGATGATGCAGCTACTCCTGATGAGACCTGATAGGCTAGGGTCAAAGAGTAGTGAAGGAGGACAGCCCTATCAGTGGACTATGGGAGCGGTATAGGGGGAGAAATGGGAGGGAGGGTGAAGCTAGGAGGAGGTAAGGCAGGGGGCTACAGGTGGGATAAAAAGTGAATAAATTGTAAAAATAATAAATCAATTAAAAAAAGATAGGTGCCCTAAAAAATTAAGGAATATAAATAATAAAATAGAATCACCCTGGCTAAATATTATTCTAGGATTAAATTATTCCTTAGGTAACTATAGCTGAGAAATGACTTAAGTTATTCTGACATAAGTTACTGTTATAGTCTGGGAGCATGAAGAGGAATACCAGACCCACAGGGCACTGTTATTTCCTGTCCTTAACAATAAAGGGGACTGCCTTTATTTCCCCTCTTTAAGCTTTGGAGGTCAGTTTTACCTGACGATTTTCTTCTCTTTCTTTTTGCAATACTACTTGTTTTAATCCTGAACAGAGCTTCGCAGGCCCCTCAACTGTACTGTGTTTCTTTCTTGTGGTATTCTCGCAGCGGTAGTCTATGATGTTTTACCATCCAGAAACCCTTCAAGCACTGTCTACCAGTTTTTTCTCATGTACCAGTTATTACACACAGAAGATGGTTTCCTTTATGTCATGAGATAAAAATGAAGACTGTAATTCCATCCTTTATTGAGGGATTCAAAAAAATGGGGCAATGAATCACAGAAAGCAACAGAGATTAAAATGCAGGTTCCAGGCTGAAGAAACCACAGGAAGGGATAAGTGTACATGTGGATCAAGAGTGGATGAACTAACATCCCCATGGCTAACCCAGCATTATGAAGCCAGGTCTTCAGCTTGCATTTAATCTGTTCACTAGTGCATTCATTTTTTGGTTGCTATTCTCCAACTGTTACACCAAGAAGCAATTCTGTTTTCCCTTACAAAGTTCACACAAATATGTAGGAAAAAGGTTTGTTGATTTCAAATAAAATATAAATTACATTTCCACTGGTATCATTTTTCCTCATAGCTATGAAAGGAGGACATTCTTAAATTTTAACATTTTTATTGAATTTTTGTGAATTTCATACCACACACCATTTCAATTCATCTCCCCATCTTTGCATATCCAGAATATCTGCCCCTAAAGAAAACAATAGCAAAAAACAGAAGAGAACCCAAACAACAACAAAAAATCTTGCCGTAAAATTTGACGTGTCATATAGCATACCCTTTTGTCCAAACAGCTTTGCTTGCAAATATTCACTGCAATGAATCATTGGTCTAGTTCTAGATCTCTGGCTTTCACCACACATTCCATACTGGATCCTCATAGGGTCTCCCCTAGGAAGTTGGAGATCCTGTTTTTGCCATGCGTCATATAGATCCTGCAGCTTTAGTTCTTCAGGACAGGTTTCTTCCTTCATGTGTTCCAGCAGTTCACAGACTGGTAAATGTTGGAGTGAGCCAACTCAATAGAACTGGGTGTGGTGGTAGCTAAGTTAGTCTGCCCACCAGCCCTCACGCACCCAGGAGTCTTTTTTTTTATGTCTTTTCTGATTCTGTTATTTTTATCCTCTTCTTTGCTGATTGCTCTAATAGCCAGTCAAGGTGAAGGACCATTTTAAGATCGCATGCCCTAGAGATACTTATAAACTTACATGATGGCAAGAATCTCCAGAATCAGCATGCACGCTGGAGAAAAATTCCCACAACTTGACAGCCTCCAGTGTCCTCCGGTGTTTCTCTCAGTAACAGTCACAAAATCTGTGTATACAAGTCCAAGCCCTAGCCACGGAGCTTACTATTTCCCTGTTCCTCACACTTCATGTGTTTCTTTTGTCATGTGGATATTTTCCAAGCTAGTCCACTTCTTTGACTCTCCATTACCATCACCCTACTGCTACTTTTCTTGTAAACCAAAGCTAAAATAAAACAATCATCTAAATAAAACTTACTGAGATTTCTGCTCAGTTCTTTTTTTATGTGCTGTTTACTGAGAAGTGTTTTAAATGGAAGCTTCTCAACTATATACCAAGAGTAATAATCCATGCACTCACTCTACATTAACTCAGACCATGCATGCAATGTGCTTCACACAGCTTTTAACATATCCAAGAACCTCCAAAAATATTGGTGCTTGCTCTTGTAATTTTTTTTAAATTAATCACACCAGTTAAAAATATGGAATGCAAAGCCATGTCTGGTACTGAGCATTGATATGGGAATTATTTGAACAGAATTGGTCTTGGAAGTATAAAAGGAACGAGTATAAAAGGAACCAGATTTCAAAAGCTTAGCATTGTAAATATAATGCCACGTACCTCACTAATAATTTTATATTAATTATAACTATAATATGATTATTTCTGATGTTTTGTTTTAAAATGTATCATTACACAGACCTAGGTTTTGCTGATTCTCTCTTTTTCACCTGTTCTAAACATTTCATATCCGGAATGGCCATATACTTTTTGAAAAGTTCTAAAGAAATTGATTATATGTGAACATATATTTTAAAATTTGCAAAATTTATTAGTGGAGGAATATTAAAAATCCTAACCAAAGTGGAAGGATTAGACATGTTAGTGTTTTCCAGTCTCTCTCACTATTTCCCTGTTCCTCACACTTCATGTGTTTCTTTTGTCACATATTTTGTGGATATTTTCTAAGCTAGTCTACTTCCTTGCTTCTCCATTAACATCATCCTAGTGCTACTTTTCATGTAAACCACAGCTAAAATAAAGCAAGTGTCTAAATAAAACGTATGGCGTTTTCTCCCAGTTCCTTATATGCTGTTTACTGAGATGTGCTTTAAATGGAAACTCTCTGTCTGTCTCTTTCTCTTTCTCTCTCACTTGCTTGGTATATGTAGATTTGAATCCAGAAATCTGTACTCACTAGTTAAGGCATTTACCACTATGTTTTCTCTCTACTGCAATACATTTTTATTTTTTAATATTAGTTACAGTTTGTTAACTTTGTATCCAAGCTGTATCACACTCCCTCATTCCCTCCCAATCCAGCCCTCCCTCCCTCGTCTTCTCCCTGCCACTTTCCAAGTCCACTGATAGGGGAGGACCTCCTCCCCTTACAGCTGACCCTAGTTTATCAGGTATCTTCAGAGCTGGCTGCAAAGTCCTCCTCTATGGCCTAGCAGGGCTGCTCCTCCCTCAGTGTGTGTGTGGGGGGGGCAAGAGGGAGGGAGGTCAAAGAGCCAGCCATTGAGTTCATGTCAGAAATAGTCCCTGTTCCCCTTACTAGGGTACCCACTTGGATACTGAGCTACCATGGGCTACATCCAAGCAGGGGTTCTAGGTTATATCCATACAGGGTATGACCTGGAGAGGACAGAAGCTCCACAAGGACCAAATATATCTGGGCATAGGGGTCTTTTATGAGACTGTATCTCCAACCAAGGACCATGTATGGATATAACCTAGAATCCCTGCTCAGATGTAGCCTGTAGTAGCTCAACACACTTTAATATTCTAAGGACTGGCAAATAAAAGATGTCAGCATTCAGTTTGTTTCTCTCTAAATGCCATATTAACAATGATACCTTCTCTTTTGGCATGAAAAGATATTGAAACCATTCTTTTCCTACCTTTTCATCTTCCAGCAGTAATTTAACAATAAAATTATCTCAAGTATTTTTTATTTTATGTTTATAAAATATATATTATTGCTAATTTAGACACCAATTGATTATGCTATCTTTCCTTTTTACAAATTTCCTGTAACATCAACTTCTTGCCTATGAAATCTCCCTTTTCCTTTCTAAAGTTTAACTGTAACAATTCTTTCAAAGAGTTTCTCCATGCTGTTGTATTATCTGTTATAAGTGATGTGCAATTTGTTTCAAGCATTAAAATGCTAATTTAACAACACATCAGATTTGAATTTCTTTGTAAAACTTTTTTGCATTCAGTGTTACTGCTGTAAAAGAAAATAGTGGGTTTTTGTTTGTTTATTTGCTTGTTTGTTTTTGTTTTGTTTTGTTTTGCTTTCCAGACAGTTTCTCTGTGTAGTCTTGGCTGTCCTGGACTCTCTTTGAAGATCAGGTTGACCTTTAAGTCATAGAGATTCACCTGCCTCTGCCTCCCTGTGTGCTAGATAAAGTAGATAATGAGTAATCTTATGTTTTTATTTGAAAATAAGTTATTACTTTCCTACTATAATCTTATGTGATATATCTGAATCTCTGATCTCTCAGTTATTTGTTAGCTCTTCTTTAATTCACTCAAATAATCAATAATATTTTTTTAGATATTTTGTCCTATTTGTCTCTTCTTTTGGAAAGGTGTTTCAGTTTCTAACACTATTCTCTGTATATTTTTCTTTCTTTCCTGTCTTTCTACCTTTTATTTTTTCATTTTTCATGCTTTCTGAGAGACTTCTTAAAACTTATCTTCCAGTTCAAAAAAATCATCATTCAAATATATTCAACGAGGTCTCTCTTTTTGGCAATAAGTAACCAGGAAATGAAATGGAAAGTAGATGTCATTTAAGATAACAACAAAGCTACCAATTGCATTGGTAGAAATTAATCTAGCAAAGATTGCCTGAGAAGTATATGGAATACTTTCAGACTTATCTTGAAGAATTCAAATCAGATTCAAATTAATTGAAAGGTTTAATCTTCTTGTGAATAACATGACTAAGAGGTGAAAGGGTTTAATTGACCTTAGCTCAACTTATAAATTCATTTTTATTCCATTCAACACAACAGCTATGTTTGGGGAGGAGCTTGACAAATTAATTGTAGTTAATATAAAAAGATAACTCTCATGAATCACTATTTTTCAACACTCATTAAGACATATATAGCATTATATGAAAAAATTATCAGTGTGTTACTGGTTCGGAGACAGACTAATTGAATGAATGAAAGGATAAGAATTGAAGCAGGTTGTTTTTTAAGTAATAAAGGATATGTTGTGTAATTCAAGAAAATGAGGTTAGAAAAGCGATTTGGCTTGCAAAGAAAAGTAAAATTGGACCTCTAGCATATGCAGTTAACAAAAATTAACAATGACTACATTAAAAAAACTGAAATCTGAAACTAAATCATTTAAGCTATCCAAGGGTATCTTTTACTGTTGCAAGAATAAAAGCTCAAAACAAAAGGGTAAATTAACCAGGGCTAGGAAGGAAGCTCAGTGAGTACAATGTGTTTTGTACAAGTGTAAGGATCTGAGTTTAGGTTCCCAGAATGGCCATAAAACAAGACAGGGGTAGCATGCGTCCATAATCTGAGTACACCCCAAGGGAGGGAGATAGATGCTAGAAACAGAAGGATTCCTGGAAACTCCTGCCAGCCAGCCTGATGCATACGGCAGCAAACAAGAGATGCTCTGTCTCACATACTGTGGAATTTGAGGTCGTGCTCTAGCCTCCACACATGTGTCCTGGCAACTGTACACACACACGTGCACATGAACACACGCAGGCACACACAAAGATTAGTAAAAGAATTGAGTAACAAACGTAAAGATTTTTCCATGTGTGTCTTTCTGTTCCTGGGATACCTCACTTAGGATGATCTTTTCTAAATCCCACCATTTGCCTGCAGATTTCATGATTTCCTTGTTCTTAATTGCTGAGTAGTATTCCACTGTGTAAATGTACCACAATTTCTGTACCCATTCCTCTGTTGAGGGACATTTGAGTTGTTTCCAGGTTCTGGCTATTAAGAATAAAGCTGCTACCTGCTCAGATGTAGCCCACAGTAGCTCAGTATCCAAGTGGGTTTCCCTAGTCAGGGGAACAGGAACTATTTCTGACATGATCTCAATGACTGGCTCCTTTACCTCCCTTCTCCCCCCTGAGGGAGGAACAGCCTTGCTAGGCCACAGAGGTGGACATTGCAGCCAGTCCTGAAGAGACCTGATAAGCTAGGGTGAGGTGGAAGGAGAGGAGGATCTCCCCTAGCAGTGGACTTGGAAAGGGACAGGGAGGAGATGAGGGAGGGAGGGTGGGAT
>JAQQSO010004567.1:0-12678 GCA_028658305.1 Pachyuromys duprasi | reverse complement strand
GACTTGCCTGGATATGGTGATGGTGGTGAAAGTCATTATGGATGTAAAGACTGACTCTGCCTCCCAGAGTCACTAGTTAGCTCCTTTACACACACAGTCAGGAGAGGCATAGAAAGAACACCATTTGCAAGAGAATGCATAGTGAGTGGGATGACAATTTCCAGAGACTAAAGAATAAAAAGAGATTAAAAATGATCCTACTGTAACCACTGACCATATTGAGCTGGGTGAGGCACTGATTCAGTAACAACCCAGAAGAAGGAGTCAGATAGCAGGTGCTTCAGTTGTTTCATAGAACTATCATCTCCACACAAAACTATTCTGTTAACTAGTCTTGGGACAGAACCAACTCTGATTTCTCCTGTTATTTTGCTCATGTGCAACAATCCTAAGAAATTCTTTGACCCACTAGAGTCATGATTTTTCTAGTTATATTAGAAGTATTTGACTTTTCCCTTCCCCTCTCTCTGTTTCAGGAAGTATTTTCACTGAGTGCTACACCTGCTAACTTAATGCTGGGGTACCTCACACATACAAAACCCCTGCTAGAAGTTGACCAGCTGAAAAACAATGTAACATGTATAAAAATTTCCTTAAAATATCACTTGATAAATTCTAGTGAGGAAGACAGTACATACTTTAGAACAGGACACAAAGGAATCAAACTACAAATGAACTGAAAGCTTCCTCTCTGCTGGCTAGTGTTTATTGTGCCATATGTATTATGCTGGCTGCCAAGGAGAGAAGTAGTAAGTAATCTGACCCACCTATGGACCTTGCACACACTAATACCAACCAATTAGACAAGATCAACCACTGGTGAGATACTGGTGTGGTGATTATGGAAGGTAATACTACCTTCTGATTAGATTATTGACTTGCTCCACAAGAGGAAACTCATGCCTTTTTTCCCAGATCTAGTCAAGAACTGGTGGCTGCAGAGATCACAGACCTTATGGAAAAATCTTAATACTGGTGATTAGCATGATGCTAAGTGGACCTATTCTCTTTTAAATATTCATGTTTACATGCTTAGTCTAATGTTTTATTCAGAGAATGTTCTTTGTGTAGCAAGTAATATAATCAATGCAAAGATACCTGGTCAAAATTTTGCGTGCTCTTTAAAAAAGGAGACATCAATGTCACCTCCTCCAAGGACAAGGGAATGGTGTTGGACAGAAAGATTGTGATAACCAGAAGTTGAGGAGAAGTGCTGTGTATTTTCTGGGTATGGCATGGCTATTAGAATTATGAGAGCAGAACATCTATGGTTAATTGCAATTCGCGTACATACATAAAATAACATAAAAGGAAGGAAGGGTGAGCTGAAAAGTCAAAGGAGGTCACTGGAGCAAGAGAAGATGAAAGTGGTCACAGGCTACTTTTTAGAAGTAGGATATTGTCAGGGATTGAACCAAAGTTAAAACACTGGCTAATTCAAAATATGAATAGCTAATTTTGTAGTGTAACATTATGAAACAAACAAACAAAAGACATGTAAGCCTAGTTTTCTTTCCCACTACTACTATGGTGCTTTGCCCATAAATAGAATTGATGCACAAGGTTAATTAATGAGCACAAATTTTAAGTTGGCCAAATTGGTTCTTCTATCTCAATCTAGTAACATAGCAAGAAGAGTTTGCCTTCTACCTACACCGAAGACTGCTGTTTCCAGAACCTATGCCAAACACCAGTCAGGAAGCATGACTGCACAGGCAGACCTTGTTCTCTGCTGTTAGATGCTTGTTTTCCAAAGAACCAGCTGGCTACAGAGCTTAGCCTTGGCCGTGTTTGAATTAATGCCATTGGTCTCACTGGGTTCAGGGACAATAAAATGTCTTTCCTCTGTGTGCTACTCATCCTTTGAAAGATATCACAAGACCTTTGGACAACTTCAATTTTCAGTAAGGATTTTTTTTCTTAAATACAATGCAATTTAAAGGAATATAGCCGTAATCTTGGCCTCTGCATGAGATTTGTAGTCTGAATGTGGTCTGTCAATGCTTATGGTCCATTCTATTGTTTAATTTTCATAGTTTTGGGTTTCTAGTATTTACCCAGAAATAAACAATAGTTTCTTAATTAAATGCTTATATTAATATGAACTGCACACCTACTTAAAGGACAGTAGTGTCTATTAACTATCACTCCCATTAACACTATCATCATTGACAGTTTAACTCCCAACTTAGCCATTCAGGCGATGTTCCTCAAAAAACTCTGAACAGCTAGATTTTTGCTAGGCTGTACTACAGTATTCTTAGATTCTGAAAACAACACTTCTCATTTTTTTATGTTTTCTTCTCTCCCCACACTTCAGAGGTCAGAGACAGCCCTTGTTGCTAAAACTTATTTGCTTCTCTAGCTGCATAGAACAAAACCAGATTTTCCCTTGATGCATAAAAGGCAATGTGTCTGTCTGTTCCTCAGAAGCCAGTGCTATTGGGAATAAGTGTTTATCAAAGATTTGCTTACAATTGTTATTATTTGTATTTAAAATTATCAGTATTTAGGCATTATCAAATAATGCATGTATAGGTTTATACTCACTAACATTTTATGCATCTGTAGATAGCAGCTATCACTATAAAATTTAGTTATAGACTTGTCAACTGTCCTTATTCTCTAAGTTGGCTTAGACAGTTATCTTTTGGATGGGAAATGATTTTTTTATTCATATATAGTCTTCATTTAAGGTAACTGATACAAAGATGACATACATTTAAAATATGCGATATGATTTGATACTTCCCTATATTATGACTAAATGGCTACTATTCACTAATTAAAACAGCCATCATCTCACATATGATTGCGAGAAGCTTGTGTGGAAATGCTTATGATATATTTTGTATAGATTTTAAGGGCACAATTCAATGTTTTTAACAAGCTGCACATTATCTCTTTAGAATGTATTCATATACTAAAAAAGGTTTCCAGTAATATTTTTAAATTCTATCTTTCCCAGATGATAAGAGTGCTTTCTTTAGATTTGCCATGGCCTTGAATATCCCTCATAATCTAAAGAACTCTCAAGAAGAATGAATATTTAATGCTCAACGCAGTCTATGTGGGTTTAGATTCAGTACTGTTGCTATTTTGTTGTCATGACAAAATGTAATGTCATTACCCACTCTGTAATTCATTTACTGTGTTCCAGTCACTTTGCTAAGTATTAAACTCATTGATATAACTAACATAATTGAGTTTTTACTTTAAGATAAGAAATATGAAGCTCAGAGAAATAGAAGGAAATATGTCCAAAATCACACAGATGATCAATGACTAAGATTGAGTCAGAACCATGACTTTAATATATGTGATGGTTAAATTTAGTCGACAACTCAACACAACCAAGAATCACCTAGAAAGAGTCTCAATGAAATGTTATCTATATTGGCTTGGCCTGGAAAAATTGTGTTCTTAGTTTTTTTTTTAATATTAATTATTTGAAATTTTCATGCAATAAAATTTTATCATATTACCCTCACTTCTCTCTGAACACTTCAACCTTCCAGATCCACTTCACGTTTTCTTTTCTTTAATTTCTTTTTTAATTTTATTTTTATTAATTACAGTTTATTCACTTTGTGTCCCAGCTGTATCCCCCTCCCCCACCCTCCCAATCCTACCCTCCACCCTCCCTTTCTCTTCTCCCATATCCCTCCCCCAGTCCAATGATGGGTTAGGTCCTCCTCTCCTTCTGTCTGACCCTAGTCTATCAGGTCTCATCAGAATTGGCTTCTTTGTCTTCCTCTGTGGACTGTCAAGGCTGCTCCCCCCTCAGGTGGAGATGATCAAAGAGCCAGCCAATGAGTTCATGTCAGAGACAGTCCCTGTTCCCATTACTAGGAAACCCTTTTGGACACTGAGCTGCCATGGGCTACTTCTGTGCAGGGGTTATAGGTTATCTCCATGCATGGTCCTTGTGTGAAGTATCATTCTCAGAATATAACCCTGAGCCCAGATTTTTTGATTCTTTTCCTCTCCTTATGGAGCTCCTGTTCTCTCCAGGTCTTCCTATTTCCCCCTTCTTTCATAAGATTCCCTGCACACTGCAAAAAGTTTGACCATGAATCTCAGCATAGGTTTTGATACACTTCTGGGTAGAGTATTTCAGAGGCCTTTTTAAATAGGCTCCTCATGTTTTTTTAGAAGAGGAAGATGACTGACCAGCAACCCATCTCTGCCTTCTTAGGCCCAGGGTTATGAATGGGAACTAGCTTTTCAAAGGGGCCCTGGGATTTCTTATATAGTAGGTGATTTACCAGCTAAGCCAAATCCCAGCCTCATTTAAAACTTGTAAATCTTACAATACAGTAATGCCTATCTACATCTTATACTATTGGTTTTAGTACATATTCTATCTCTTATGCTTTTATTTTTAACACATCTTCTCTACCCCTCTGTCTCTGTCTTTCTCTTTGTGTGTGTGAGAGAGAAAGAGAGAGAGAGAAGAAAAAGGAGAGAGAGAAAGAGAAAGGAGAGAAAGAGAGAGGAGAGCGAAAGAGAAAGGAGAGAGAGAGATTCTATGCGGGTTGTATAAAGCAGGTTGGTAGGAACAGAAAATGAGTAAAGTGAAACATATGGGAAAATATGTGACAAATTCTAAAGACCCTACTATACAACTTTCTTATCTGTGACTTTTTCCTTTATTAATGTGTGTATATAGGAATATATTAGCCAGTGATATGACTGTGCTTTAGTCTTGTAGAACTTTTACATTAATTTCATAAACTGTCCACTATGAGTTTGACTGATAAGAACTTAGAAGGTTCTCACTGCACAAGGGACGCTTTTTTAATAGAAAAGATTTTACAGACTAAAAATATTCTGTTTCAAAAGTAGAAAATACTTGCTGGCGGGTGGGTCCCTGGCAGAAAGATTATTTGTAGGAAAGGTATCTGTGGCCATATTATCAGAATATCTGGCTTGTGTGCTCACACTTTGCCGCTTAAAGCATAGATTTTATTCAAATGGAAAAAAAGAAAAAGATCAAGAAAGAATATAAAAGAAAGAGACTCTGATAAGCTTTGGCTTGTGTGCTCTGGCTTCTTTTCTGGAAGGTTTTCTGGCATCCATGGCTAAATCTTATTGTCAACTTTGGCAATGGAGGTCTGTTCATGATCTATAACCAAAAAAATCCTTCCCTGTTTCTGGCTTGGTCCTGTATATCCAAAACTGGCCTCAAATATCCCATGTAGCTGAGGAACAATTTCCAGTCCTCATGCCTATATTTTCCAAGCTCTATGATTACAAGCCAGTACCACCATGGCTTGTTTTTGTGGTCCTTGGGGTCAAACCCAGAGTTTCTTGAATACTTGACAAGTGTTGTCCCTATTAACCTGTAGCCCCAGCTTGTGGAGTAAATTATGTTTATAACCAATCCTGAAACCTTAGGAAGTCTTGGAATATTTGTTTCACAACAGGTGACATATTCTGAAGTATTGTGCCTGGCCCTTGTCTTGTTACACGTGTGTCACTACTAATGACCTTTAGGAAACTGACAGATTTAGGTCCCAGGTACACTATTTATTAGTTAAATACACTTAAATGTGATTTTTATTCTTTTAGCCTTATATTTAGAGGCACTATATTGTGAGCAATAATACATACTGTGGAGTTATATTTAATAAGCACTGGATTCTTTAAACTGGATCAGCAATAAACAATATAATTTCATCTTTCTTTAGAGTCATTTGGATATGTATTAAAAAGTGATGTAACTGTGTCATACAGTATTTCCATTTTTAGGTTTTGGAGGAAGCACTATACTGATTTCCATAGTAGATAGAGCAATTTGCATCCCCAATAGAAGAGTACATCAGCTCCAAAACAGAATTTTTTTTTGTTTTTTGTTTTTCCTAATGATAATCATTCTGACTTTCATGAGATTAAATCTCAGTGTGATTTTGATGGTGTTTCTCTGAAAGCTCAGGATGTTGAACAGTTCTTTTCTTTATGGGCTATCTGTACTTAACCTTTTGAGAACTGTTTGTTCATTTCATTATCCCATTTATTATTTAAATTAAAATCTACCTAGATTTCTATAAAGAAATGAATTAATGAAAAATATGATATATACATGGTAAAGTTTTATTCAACCATAAAGAACAAAATTATGCCATTTACAGGAAAATGGATGAATTAGATCCTCATTTTAAATGTAATAAAGCAAACTCAAAGAGATATACTACATTTCCTATCATATGTGGAGTGTAGATTTAAAATATGTATTAGGGCTGGTGAGAAGTTTTAGCAGGTAAAGTGCTGGCTGTTCAAGCCCGGCAGCCTGAGCTCCATCCCTGAGACTCATTCAAATTGGAAAGAGGGAAGTGATTCCACAAAGTTGTATTCTGATATTTCCATATGTGCCACAGCCTGTGTGCCTTGACACATACATTGCAAACACACACACATACACACACTATACACATATGTGTTACATATGCACATTATAGACATCTACATCACACACACTCACATAGACATGTATCACACATACATCACACACACATCACACACATACATGTCACACATCACAATACTCAAATTACACAAACATATCGCATATCACACACATCACACATATTTGTCACACATCACATATACAAATCACATACACATTATGCACAATCATGACATACACATCACACACATCGTGTACAAATACAAATAGATTATATATATACATATATGTGATTTTTTTGTTTATGACATGAAAGAGAAAAAGAAGGGAACCAATATAAATGTGGTAGGTGTACAGGAGATTGTAGTTAAATGAATATAAATAAAAATGACATGCATGTATTAAGTGCTTTACTAACCATCAATTTATGCAATCACTACATGCTAATGGAAGGGGATAAAGTGGCTGAAAGTCCTCCTGAAAGCCCAAATGATTACAAAAGATATGTTTTGTCCTTAAGATAATAAATATTAGCCCAATGTAAAATAAGTTACTAATTTTATAAAATTATGTCTCTCTCCTTGGTGGGAAGATGATTGCTGCTTATGAAGGAATGCTTTTTCCCTCAAAGGGTTATTGTTCCTGGGAAGGAAAATAAGGCAGTCTCCCAAAGTTATGTTTGGAGACAAGCGCATAGATTGGAGAGCGGACAGTTTCCAAAAGTCCAGAGAAGTTTTCACTGAAAGGAATCTGCTTTCTTTGTAACACAACACAACCAACGTCTTTTCAACATGTGCAATTATTTCCCAAGCCTGGAAAATAGTCTTGGATAATTGAATGACACAAGTTAAACTGGTGCGTAGACAAACAATATCTTTTAATGAAAGCCTTCAACATGAAATTGAGCCAAGGCACGGTGTCTGTGAATGAGCATGTATTAAGTGAAGCCAACCCACATTTGCCTTTGTAGACACTGATACTGGGGTAGCTGCAGGCTTAATCAAAGCCAGAAGTCTCTTTGCTTTTTCATCTCAGTCTATGCATCCTAATTAAAGCCATATGGATGAACTCCAGCTATTGGTTTTACATAACCAATGTGCATATGCTGCTGAATAAACCTGTGCTCCTTTAACCAAATTAAAGGGACTAACTGTAATGGATATATTTATTAGGAGGCTAAGAGACAATTTACTTAAACCAGTATTAGAACTGAAACCAATGGATCTATATTTCAACCACATACATCCTCTTGGAGCATGTTATTGTTATATAAATAGATGCATATTCATCTACAGCATTTCATAGTCTTGAAAAACCAATGATTTAGCTACATTCAGCAGATGTAATAGAATAACTAGTCTACCTTCTATTTCCTCTCCTTCCATTTCTGAACATAAGGTTTACAAAAACACATCAGTGAGAAAAGGGCAACTGAGAATCACACAGAGAGTTGTTTCTGTTGGGGCCCACAAGGCAGGGATTCAGTGCCTAGAGCTTCATTTTTCTCATTTGGACAAATGGAGATAATACTTCCTCACTCTGCAGGGCTGCTTTAAGAATGCACAAGGATAAATACGTCAGCATACTTGGAAGCATTCTTTTAATCCTTGTGTGGCTAATAAGCATTATTGTTGCCAGGAATTCCCATGTCTTCAGATAAAATAAATAGCTGTCAGTAGCCCAATATACTCATAATTTAGAAACAGTCATATGTAATTAGATTGTAGTTTTCTTTTATTCTGTTGCAGTTTAAGGCTAGAATGATATTCTGAATGGCCATTGATTAAATTGTATTTACTGCATATTAAGCCTCATTGCACATTTCTTTGGCCCATTCAGAAGATAAGTGTCAAGCAGCCAAAACAGACGAACAGCAGGTGCAGGCTGCATGTTATCTGTCACTCTTCATGGACTCTAAATAGGTAAGAAAATGTAGCAGAATATTTTTCTGAGCAAGTAGGAAAATAAAGAGCATATATTTCAGAAAGACTTGAGTAAATGATGGGACTGTTCCTCAAAAGAAAACAAATATGACCTAATCCATTTAGAACAACATCTGAGGGAGGGGGAATGGAGAGATAAAGAGACAGAAAGGAAGGACAAAAGAAAGGAAGGAAGGAAGGAAGGAAGGAAGGAAGGAAGGAGGAAAGAAAGAAAGAAAGACAATGCTAATTGTATACATACAGAGTAAGGCTGGAGAAATGGTTCGTAATGACCCAGCTCCTCATAAAGCATTAATATTACAGATGTCAAATGACTATGACAGAAATGCTTTTAGCTTCTGTACTTTAATTATATTGTTACTTGCAAAATAAGTGAAATGAGCATTTAGTACACCTGTCAATCTCTAATATTTCAAACACCCCACCACATACACATACACTTTCATTTTACTTGTTTCTTACAATAGAAATCTGCGATGGTGACCCACATGTCTAATACTGGAATTTGAGAGGCTGACATAAGAGGAGCTGTAAGTTAATGCTGGGCAGGGCTGAACAGTGAAACTTGTCTCAAAAATACAAACAGAAATGTGCTCGAAATGTCTTGTGTATTAGGAATGTATCTCAGGACTTGCCTAATGTGCACAAGGCCCTGCACTTGATCCTCAGCTCAGCCAAATAATGTCAAACATAAAATATCACCATCAACAAGAGCAAAAGACAGCAGACAGAAAAAAAGGAAGATGATGCCTGGACTCTGCCCAGTTTTTGTCACATTTTAAGGCCTCCCAAAAGACGTGTTGCCATCGGAATAGCTCCTGTGGTTCCCTAGGTCCTCACGGGGGCAGAGCATGAACCACACATTTGATTTTTAAGTAACACCAACATCACCACCAGTATGCACCAAATCTTGGAATTAGCTTAGTCTTTGAATATTTCATAACTGAACACATAAGTTTTTCTAAATGAGAAAACCAAAGTATAGAGGAAGCAAAAATGGGTATAAAATTAAAAAGCACAGTTTCATACTTCCAATCTGCATTGTGCTTTATCTAGCTGTATGAAGAATGAACTCCGTTGTTTTTTGTTTTAAGAAAATTTCCAAGAAAACAGCAAAATTGAAGTATCTGATATCTGCTGCTTTGTGGCTTTCAGCACAGTGATTGAGTTCTGGCTGTATGAGTTAGTGATTTAGGTCCAGTTCATGTGAGCTGCTCTGCAGTCAGGGCTTGGCTCTTAGTCAGTCCAGTAGAAAGAAGGGCCATGTGCTTCTGATCCTCAAACAAGTTGGTCAGGACTATTTGCCCAGAAGTTTGACATTCTCAGTAGAAACTAGGATGGTTTTTGAGGCATTACACTGAGAACTGACACGTCAAATACTCTATTCACATAAAAGTCTAATACTACAGTAATGGTATGAACCGCACATCTTGGTGAAGGAACTTCAAGTTATATTTCAAAAGTGTGGAGAATGTCAGTTGCAAGTGCAACCTATTATAATTGATTTAGAAGGCTACATAAACAAGCAACTGGTGTGTAAGAGTGTGCATATATATGATTATATTTTAATGAATTTATTCTTTTATATTTCCAAATGTTTTTATATTCCTTTTTACAATTTTAAAATGCTCATTTAATTAGTTTCCTTTTATTTCTTTCTTACCTCAATTTCATTCAGTAATAAGTTGTTTAGCTTCAATGAGTTTATATAGTTCCTGTTGATATCCAGCTTTAATCCATGGTGGTCAGATAGGATGGAATGTATTATTTCCATTTTCCTATATCTGTTGACACTGGCTTTGTGTCTTAATATGTAGTCAATTTTAGAGAAATTGACTGCTGAAAAGAAAATATATTATTTAATGCTTGCTGAAGTGTTCTGTAGGTTTCTGCTATGTCTATTTGATTTATGACATTATTTAGCTACATCATTTCTCTTTAGTTTTGGTCTGGATGTCATATCAATTAGCATGAATGGAGTTTTGAAGTCATCCACTATCAATATATGAAGGTCAGTACATGATTTTAGCTGTAGTAGTGCTTCTTTTAAGAACTTTGGTGCCCTTTTGTTTGGAGCATAAATATTTACAATTGCAGTATTTTGTTGATAGATTTGCTTCTTTAATCAATATATACTATCTTTACTTATGTCTTCTGATCAGTTTTAGTTTGAAGTCTATTTTGTTATTAAAATAACTACATATTTTTACTCCCTAGTCCCATTTGCTTGAAATACATTTTGTTTCATGTTTAACCTTGAGATGATATCTGTTCTTGACGGCACAGGGTGTGTCTCAGATAAAACAGAAAGATGGATCCTGTTTTCTAATCTAATCTGTTAGTTTTTGTCTTTTTATCAGAGAACTGAGACAACTAACACTGAGAACTCTTAATGAAAAGTGTTTACTGATTCCTGGATTTTGTTGTTGTAATGTACTCCTTCACACCCCAATATACTGATAAACCTAAAGTTCCACAACCTCCCTAAATAGCATAGTCAACAGGGACAAAGTATTCAAATGATAAAAATTTAGGGAAGAATTCTCATTTAAACGATGACAATAATCATCATCTTTCCCTAGGGCCATAGGGAAAGACTATCGAAAGACTGGTTCCTGTGTACATATTCTGAATGTGAAAGAGAACATTCTGAGAACTCCTTGACTGGATTACATGTGGTAAAAGAAGTTGTGTTTAGCACTATTTTATCATTATTGTGAACTTCTACGTCACTTAGACACTAAGCAAGGCTCAGAAATATTAAGGTTGACGAGAATCAATTGCTTTATGACTCACAAATTGTGAAATTGTCTGGTGTTGCTCGATGTTACTTCAGGTTTTCTCATTTGGGCACAGATGTTTCTATTGCATCACCTTGCTGGAAATATAAATGAAGTTAAATTCTTTGACTAAAATGATTTTAGATCTTGTGAAATATCAATTTCATTTGAAATAGTCCATCAGTATCAACAAGTGATACTTTTCTTTTTTCTTTTAAAATTATTATTATTTTTATTCATTACTTTTTTCCTTTGTATTCCCACCTATAGCTCCCTTTCCCCTCCCTTCCTAATCCCACCCTCCTTTCCTTTTCTCTACCCATGCCCCTCCCCCAGTGCACTGATAGGAAGGACTAAGGACTTCCTCTCCTTCCTTTTGATCCTAGTCTATTAGGTCTCATTAGGAGTGGTTGCATTGTCTTCCTCTGTGGCCTGGTAGGGCCACTTCCCCCTCAGGAGGAGGTGATCAAAGAGCAGGCCAATCAGTTCATGTCAGAGACAGTCCCAGTTCCCATTACTATGGAACCCACTTGGACACTGAAATGCCATGGGCTACATCTGTGCAGGGGTTCTAGGTTATCTCCATAAATGGGCCTTGGCTGGAGAATCAGTCTCAGAGAAGACCCTTGTGCCCAGATATTTTGGTTCTAAATAAACCCACATAGTTATGGACCCCTGATTTTTGACAAAGATGCCAAAGCCATTCAATGGAAAAAAAGACAGCATCTTCAACAAATGGTGCTGGTCTAACTGGATGTCTACTTGTAGAAAAATGCAAGTAAATTCATATTGATCACCCTGTACAAAACTAAAGCCTAAGTGGATCAAAAAACTCAATATAAAACCAGACAAACAGGCAAAGTTGTCCACTCTCTCCATATCTCTTCAACATAACACTTGAAGTCCTTGCTAGAGCAATAAGACAACTAAAGGAGATCAAGAGGATACAAATTGGAAAAGAAAAGGTCAAAGTATCCCTATTTGCAGATGATATGTTAGTATACATGAGTGACCCCAAAAATTCAACCATAGAACTTCTTCAACTGATAAACACCTTCAGCAAAGTGGCTGGATATAAAAATCAACTCAAAAAAATCAGAAGCCCTCCTGTACACCAAAGACAAAAGGGCCGAAAAGGAAATTAGGGAAACACCACCCTTCACAATAGCCACTAATAACATAAAGTACCTTGGGGTGACTCTATTTTTTAATTAATTAATTTATTTTTATATCTATCACAGGTTAGGTACTTTGAATCCCAGGCATAGCCCCCTCCCTCATTCCCTCCCACCCTCCCACTCCCTCCCTCATCTCCCTCCTCCCTGACCCCTCCAAGTCCACCAACACGGTAGGGCCTCCTCCCCTTCCATCCAACCCCAGCTCATCCTGTCTCCTCAGGGCTAGCTGCAATGTCCTCCACTGGGATCTAGCAAGTCTGTCACTCCCCAGCTTGTATGGGGGAGGGTCAAAGAGTCAGCCATCAAGTTCATGACTGAAACAGTCCCTGTTTCCCTCACTAGGGTCTTCACTCCTACACCGAGCTATC
>JAQQSO010004566.1:0-12678 GCA_028658305.1 Pachyuromys duprasi | reverse complement strand
TGTTTTTTTATTATCCCATCTATTGCCCATGATGACCGCAGTAATAAAAAAGAAACCAGTTTACTATAAACATCCCTTAAAAGACCATGATGACAGCAGATTGCATCCCTCATGTAGGAGACCTACCAGCCCTCCCGGAGAATTTGGCACAGAAGACGGAGGTGAGGCTTTTAGAGAGAGACCAATGGTTGAGACATATGGTTGAGACCAATATCACATGTTGGTCTCACCCAGCACTTAGAGTCTTGCTGAAAATATCTTAACTAAAGGCTTATATAAAACAAATTGAATGACTTAGTCTCAGGCTCTGTCCGACACAGTAACTGAGCATGCATGTGGTTATTTAAGTTTTAAACGTTAAGAACGTTTTAGGTCAAGGAGAAGATTTATGTGAAAGAGAACTTGTCAGGGCATTGAGCAAAATTGCTCACTCATGTCCAGGATTACTGAAGGCAGGATCTTGATTTCTCTTTAAATACAGTGTGCTTTGTGTCTGTGTTCTCAGTGTTTAACCTTCAAATATGAAATAATGGTTCTCCTATTCAAAAAGTATACCTGATATACTCAGCAAATATCATTGTTCCTCGATTACAACACAAACCTACTTCATGATCATAGAGTGACTGAAAGTTTTTATTAAAGTATAATAGTAAACTTATGAGTTCTTTAAAGTAGCTTCTTCTCTCATGCAATAAGTTCCGACCACGGTTTCCCATCTCTCCACTCCTGCCCTCTCCCCCAGATCCACTTCCCTTCATTTCCTCTTTTGAAAAGAGCAGACCTCCAAAGAAGGACAGCCAGAACTTTTGCTGCATGGTCAACCAATGTTTGGTTTAATTTGAGGTCCACATCGTGAGAGAGAGCCTTGATGCCCTACACTGCCTGGACGGCCAGGAGCCTGAGAT
This sequence comes from Pachyuromys duprasi, assembly GCA_028658305.1. Taxonomy (NCBI): domain Eukaryota; kingdom Metazoa; phylum Chordata; class Mammalia; order Rodentia; family Muridae; genus Pachyuromys; species Pachyuromys duprasi. The sequence goes on along the minus strand of JAQQSO010004566.1, from coordinate 11,773 downwards.
GGGAGAGCCAGGGGCCTAGGTTAGAACCAAACATGACTGAAGGAAAAAATGCATATACATATGAGTTTTTAAGTTGTTTCCTCTACAAATAAGTAAAAATTTCATTTTATTTTACACATGCCTTTAATCATTGGAGAATAAAATTAAACAAACTGACCATGACACTAAGGCTATAAAAGATAATTGTATTTTAATCAGATATATTTGAATTCACTTTCCTCCTTTAAACAGTTAAGATTATTCCTACTGTTTTATTTAGAAATTTTCAAATAGAAGGAATATTTTTATGAAATCAAAAAAAAAACCAAGCATGAGTGTTTCTTTAGTAGTGAATTATTTATCAACTGCTGATTTGGCAGAAATCAAAAATCCTGAATCCAGCATGAGGCCTGAATCCTATTCCTAATACCCACATAGAAAGCAAACACGATAGCACACACTTGTATTTACACACTGGAGAGGCAGAGATAGGTGACTGTCTAGGACTCACTGGCCCACCAGCCTAGTCTAAGTGGCAAGCCCTGCCTCAGAAACACGATAGACAGCTTCTGAGTGATGCTCCTGTCGCTGGCTTCATGGCCACTGTGTGTACATGAACATATGAGCATTAAAAAAATCCCTTCAAATTTTGACTATCACACACACACAAAGCAGCTAACTTAGAAACCCTAAATTTTTCCTCTAGTTATTAGTAGAGATTCCAAGCATTAGTGAAGAAATTGTAACTCCCCAACAGAAAATACCCTGGCAAAACTGTCTGAGTAATATAAAGAAGATCTTGGTGAGGATTAAGATAGACTCTGGGTTTTCATAACACAATCAGAAGAGCTGGTGCCAATGATCCCCGTTGATGTGTGACAGGAGGCACAGATGCACGTGAGGTAACTTTCAGGACACTGGCGCTACCAACGGAATTCATTGAAGGACATTATTCACCTCTGCTCAGTCTGTGAATGTACTAACTAAAAATAATGATGGAGATCAAAACTTTCAATCTCCCTGACAGAGCCTAGGGATCGCGCGCTAAGATTGTGCTGGCGGCTTCATCTTAAACTTCTGCTTTCAATTGCTATAAATTTTCACACACAAATATCTACTTCTGTGCTAATATTTTTCAACTGGTCTCCTGCTGCTACTGTGAGAAATACTGAGCAAAATTTATTCAATTCTTTTGTGTATTTTATCTGGTAAATATTTATTATTTCCTGGTATTAACCCATAAACATGTCACCATATGATTCTCTGTACTGATGAAAATATATTTCCTGGGACTTAGGATTAGAGGCATTCTGTAAGCACAATGAATAGTAAATTGAGGTCGGAACATAACAGAAAATGAAAAATAGGAGTGTAGGCAAGAAATACAATAAGACACAGTACGCTATAGTACCCCAAGTCATACTCTTGAGTAAAACACGGTTATCTTATAATTGCCTTTTCACCCCAATTTAACAATGTCACATGAAGAACGCTCTTAAGCCGACTTAAGGAATCAGTTTGTCTGAAAGGTTTCAGGCATGTCCACCACCTTCCCTCATTGGCATCTTACTGAATGTCTGAAATTTCATAATCGAGCATTTATATTTTGGACTTAAACACTTAAACAGGTTGTAGGAAATGCTACATTAAACTTTCTTAGACTTTTCCTGCTTGATATAGAGAATTCATCTGATGCACTTCTGAGTATGAAATTCAAAAAAGCAAGAATGTGGCTTCAGGAGTCATAAATTATCCTTTCCTTCTCCCACCTCAAAATTTCCAGGCTTTTCTGGTCCAAAAAAGATCTCATAGAAGAACGTTACAATTGTAATTAATATTTAGGGTCACAAAATAGGGAGGTTTTCAGTGACTGGGCTTCTGGACATGTAAATTATAGGGAACCCTAAAAGAATTCAATTGTTTTGTGCAGTGGTTTTGTTTGTTCATTTTTATTGTTATTAATTTACTTTACATCCTGAGCACAGCTTCCTCTCCTTCCTCTCCCTTCCCCTCTCCAAACATCCCTCTTCCTCTTTTCCTCAGAAAAGAGGAGGCCTGCCATGAACAGCAACCCACTTTAACATCTCAATTTGCAGTAAGAGTAGGTGCATCTTCTTTTATTGAGTCAAAGACAGCCCCTATTTCTGCTTTGCCAGCGGCACAACTATTACATATGTGCAGAGGGCTGAGGTACGTCCCATCATGCAATCGTTTCTGAAAATATAAGCACAAATATTAGAGCAAGAGAAAGCCTGAACAAATTCAGATAAAGAGTTGACTAGATTCATCTATACTCGATTTCAAAGTTTCCTGGAGTACATTCATACATGTGCACACACACACACACACACACACAGTTGTGTGCTATCCAACAGCACTGTGATCAGTTCAGATATAATAGTGGTCCCACAAGAGGCCAAAAATGTCCTATCACCTAGTGACAACACCACTGTCATGTTGCCACACGTCACTCACTCACTATAGTGATACTGTGTAAGCAAACTACTGTGCAGCATGTAATTAGTCATGTTACATAATAATTGATAATGATAATAAACAAATACATTAGTATCTTATGTGCATCCTCCAGTATGCTTCAGCATTGAAGAGTGCACTCTTCTATGAACACTTACAAAACGGTTACCGTATGCCTAGCCAGGTGAGGTCGAGCACTCCTGTAATCCCAGCACTCAGGGAGGCAGAGGCAGGTGGATCTCTGTGAGTTTGAGGCCAGCCTGATCTACAAAATGAGTCCAGGACAGCCAAGGCCACACAGAGGAACCCTGTGCTGAAAAAACAGAAACAACAAAAAAAAGCAATATGCCTGTTATACTGGAAGTAACCAATCCATATGGTTACATCTTTTAATTGCACCATTTTCTCTTAAACTTGACTTTATTGGATACTGTTTGATTGCCATGGTCCCAATAGACTCTACTCTACATAGTCTACTATTTAATATAATATATAATGCATGCTTATATATGCATTTATTCAACAGGCAGCATAGGTGTGGACACAATACCATCTAGATTCATCTAAGTATGCTGAAATATTCTCACAGTGACAATATAAACTAATAACCTGTTTCTCAGAATTTTCCCCATCATTAAGTAGCACAAAGTCTAGGTAGAGCTAAATAGAATTTTATGGGAATTTGTTTTTAATTCCAATGCCACACAAGTGATTTGAAGTGGGAAGCTGAAAAAACAAGCAGGGAGGGGAGGAATTAAGAATGTTAGGTCCCAAATAACCTGTGATTAATATAAAAAATAAAAATCATTTTAAAAAGAATGTTAGGTCAATATATAAAGATATGTAGTGAATAAGGATGTCTGCAAAAATCATAAGAATTCACATAATTATCTATTTACCTGAAATTACATATAATACATATAAGTCTACATGTGTAGTTTAAAGGGAATTTTTCCACACAGACTGATACTGCTCCCCACAAGAACCATATCCTGACACCAGGCATGAGAAACTCCATTTGACCATGTTCACCAGGGTTGTCCAAGAGACTCGCAAAGCATTACAAGCTTTTGCTCTCCTCAGCTGCCTTACGGAGTTTGAAGGTAAGTTTCTGTTGCTGAAGACACCATGCTCTTCAGACCGGGGACCTGGAAGACCCAAGCTGTTCCTCCCTGGGGACTAGCTCTGATGCTACCATACAAGGCATACCATACCGTACAAGGCACCATACAAGCTGTCAAGAAAGGGCTGAGAACAACACTTACTTAGCCATAATGCTTATAAACTACAACCCTTAGGAAAGAAATGCCTAAGGGAAAAATTGTAGTATGCAAATCTTGGCAGTTACTGACATCTCTCTAATTGGACTGAAGGCCTGCTCAGAAAGAAATTATCTATAGTACTAGAAACATGCTCAACCTCCCAAGGCTGGTGAGGTCATGAATCTTTGAGGAGAACCTAAAGCATCCACTTTACTAAGACAACATAATTCCTAGCTGCATTCTAAACATTTGTGTTGATATCCACAGATAAAATGTAGTTCTCACTCCTCATCAAAGACACGTCTCTTTGCACCAGACCGTAGAGGAAGAGGGGTCAGAAAGATTTTGTCAGGGGGACAGGAAGTCTGCTGTGAGACTGTGGCTCTGAGAAATGACAGGGGCGCCACCATGTGGTTGCTGGAAATTGAACTCAGGACCTCTGAAAGAGCAGCCAGTGCTCTTAACCTCTGAGCCATCAATCCAGCCCTCCCCCCCCCTTTTTTTTTATCATTGGATACCTTTTATTTCCACAAGTATTTTCACACCACCCCACATACAATCTAAATGGGTCTTGTGTTCAAGTCTTCTGGTTTAGTCTGGGTCTCCGTGAATACAGACGGCTGCCACCACGGTAAAAAGCCGTCCAACTTCAGCCGGCTTTCGGAGCAGCAAACCCCACTGCAGCAGGGGACTAGGGGAAGGGGATAAGGGAAAGAGGGAGGGAGGGTAGGACTTGGGGGAGTTGAGGGAGGGGCTTCAATAGGGATATATAATGAATAAATTGTGAAGAAAAAATAAAAAATTTAAAATAAAAAAAAAAGAAATGCAGACATGCATTTCTAGACATGACTGCCTAAATGAGGATGGCACCAACATGCGTGTTAACGTGCAAGGGGAACATTTAATGGAGCTCTAAGCTGCTTTATGTACCCACAATGTAGGTGGGGGCTGGAGATCCAAAGTCTCATCCCCACGCTTGCGCTCCAAGCACTTTACCCCTGAGCCATCTCCCAGCCTGACGCTCTAATTTGGGGGAGTTCTGTTCTTTACTGATGTATATTCACCTTTAGAGCACTGAAGAGCGAGTCTTCTCCCATAAGGTCTGGAACCAGGATCCAGGGTTAACCGTAAAGAGACATACAGAAGGAACTTGGTCTCTCCTTCCATCACTTCCTGGCCACCTACAGCAAGGTCAAGGAGCCAAGCTATGCAGGACACAGAAACACCACAGCATTCATTGTGTATTACCTGAGTGTACACAGGGTGCTTGGCATATAAAAGTAGACCAAAAAGACCTGATGTTTTCTTTCATCAAGCTCACAATAGGAAATAAACACCGAACAAATGACAAAAACCACAGTCAAAAAATTATCCTAACAGGGTGTGGTAGCACATGCCTGGGGATAAGAGGTGGGGGCAGAAGTATGTGGAACCTGGTCTCAAAAATTAAAATAGCCACCTCCATTTTAGATGAAACAACAACAACAAAAACAACAACAACAAAAAAAAACTTTTCACTGCAGTCACTGAGATCTCAAGATGTGGCCATTATGTCATTATTTTACCAATTTATACCATTTGGTATCTGGAGGATCACTGTGGCCATTATAAAAGTCTAATATACATATGACCTCTGTTTAACAGCCAAATAATAAGCTAAGTGACATTTTCTGGGACATGCCTGCACACAGGAGACAGAGCAGGAAAACTGCCCACAAGTTATAGGCCAGCCTGGTCTGAATAGTGCGGTCCAGATTAACCAGGCATGCACGGCAAGACCATGTCTAAAAAAAAAAAAAAAACTTCATACAGTGAGTGAAGAAAATGAAGATTGTTGAGACCAAGGCTCCAGGCTGGGCTGTGCAAGAATACAGCGGAAAGATGACAACATGAGGACTTTGATGTCAGTCACCTATTATCATACTATAAACCGTGCCAATACGTTGTGGCAAGTAGCATGTGCTATGTCTCAAAGTCTCTGGTCCAGGAGTGGCGAAGTAGCCTGGTCTCTCTCAGGACTCTATGCTCAGCTGTTGAGTGGGATCTGTAGTACCAGAGGGTGAAGGAGGGGTAGACGCCACTCAAGCACTTGCTACCCAGAGAGCAGCTGGTTCCTTCTCCACCTGAGCCTCTCTCGGCTTACCCGAGTGTCCTGGTGACCTTGTGGGCTAGTCAGCACATGATGGGAGATGCAGGCAGATGCTGCAGCGCCTTCTGCCCTAACCATGGACGTCATGCCACATCACTTCTATTTTACTCTAGTCTTTACTTTACCCTGGAATTCCTGAACTACTGTGGAGAAACGAGGCAAAAGGTGTGGTGATGTTTGAGACAAAAAAAAAAAAAAAAACCAAGTCTTTTACGGTTTTTTTTTTTTCTTCAAGATTCGTGGGGAAATTACACAACTTAAATGAAGGAATAAACTTGTTTACTGGGTTAGTAATAATAGGCTAATTGCTCTAGCTCTAATAATCCCAAACTTTTCTTTTACAAAGATAGTGCCCTTGTCTCTGACAAGGACTCTGTTGCCTACTTTTCGACTACTTGCCCCTAGTGGGGCTGCCTTGCCAGACCACAGGAAAAGAGGCTCAGTCCCCATGTGACTTGTTGTGCTGGGGTAGGGGGGAAGGGCTCCCCTTTTCTGAGGGGGAAAGATGGGATATGGGGGAGATGAGAAAAGGAGAGAGGGAGGGAGAGGAGGGAGAGCAGGGAAGGGTTATGATTGGGATGTAAAGTGAATAAACAGATAATATATGGAAGATGGATGGATGGAGAGAGAGAGAGAAGCAGACAGATGAAAAGATAGTGTCCAGTTCAGGGCAGTCACTTTGCCCCATGTAGTCATTCGGGTCCTAAGGTTATTCTGCAATATGTTCCTGCTTTGTTCAGAATCTTGTATCTTCCATATTCAGCAAATAACATAAAAGGCATTTGCCTGTGGACATTTTTATGGTCCAACAGTGAAAACTTGCTGTAAGCACTCACTGGGATATCACCAGCTAACATTTAGGTGCATGGAAGTGTGGGAAGGGGGTTACATACAAGAAGAAAAGTAAACTATTAAATGACCAGCTAGAAACTCTCCTCCAGAAACTTCAGTGTGTATGTTATGATTGACTGAGAAGGATTAGGAGTTTAAAAAGGTAAATAAAGTGAAAATTGTTGAAAGTCAGCATATATCCAAAATTTACATGGTCTGATTTACTTCCAGTGGGTTTTCCCCCTTTTTTTTCTATCAAATACAAACAATTTGATCTCACTCTTTATTCAGCATCACCCATTTGCCTTGTAAACAAGTTTATTTGGAATTCAGATAATGGCCTAGTCCCTTAAGACCATTACAAGAAAATAGTATATATATATATATAATCTCATAAATACAAATGTGTCTCACAGTCCTGGATGCTGACAAAGCTAAGTCAAGTGCTCACAGATCTTGAGTCTTCCAACGGTCCACCTCACTGACAGCTAGCTTCCAATATTGACTCTTCCTGACTCTCCTTTAGGTCTTCCTCATAAGGTAACTGGCTACATTCATGAAGCTTCTTACCCTATGTCTTAATTACCAACTGGTATGGGTATTCTTGACTGACAACATGACAGGATTTAGAATCATCAAGGAGCCAAACTATTAGCCTTTCCATGGTAATATTTCCAGAGATGCTTAATTAAAGAGGGAAGACCCACTCTGAATGTAGGCTGCACTGTGCCACAGGCTGGTGTCCTAAACTGATTAAAACAGAAAAAGGAGCTGAGCACCAGAACATATGCACACAGTGTGACCAACATCCACATAGTGTGAGCAGCATGCACACAGTGTGGCAGGCTCCTTCGGTACTGACAAGCTCTAAGCCAACTGAATCTTTTTATTCCTCAAGTTTCTTGTGCTGGTCATTCTGTCATTGCACTGAAATAAGTAACTATTACAGGACCCAAAGGCCCTGCTTCCTAAGTCATCACCAGGGAAGTGAGTTTCAGAACTGAAACTTCAGAAGATGTAAACATCAGACTAAAACGGATTCATTGCTGAAAAAGTTAAAATTAAGCTATCAACAAATTATCTGAGCAAGCATCACTTTCTTAGGGCTTAGATAAATGTCATGCAAACTGCAAGTTCCATAAAACATACAGTGTTTGGAATTATCTCCCTTAAATAACATGTGATAGATGAATTTCATTTATTCATATGTCCAAAGATAACTGGCTCATTAGAAGCTCAGGCTCTGGTGTTGGCTCTTGTTTTCCACTGTTAGACATTTTTTCTTATTTTCTCACAAACATCAGTCTGTTTAATTAAACAAATATGTCACCTATAACTTGTGATTACAATTCAACAATTAAAATCTTGGAATTAGGAGCATCATTTGTTTTAGGGCATACAGAGTTGTTCATCTTTCTAAATAACTGGAGCAAAGAGGCTCCCCACCTCATGTGCTGCCTCTGCAGTTAACAAGGTGTAATTTACCACTGGATAAAACATGACAGGCACATTCAAGGACAGCAGCAGCCCTGTAACTCTGAGCTTGATGGCGGACACACAACGGCAAGCACTCTGCTACTAGTTCTTGGCTTGCAGTGTGAACTTTCACCCACCGGGGGCCCCACTCAACTCTACTACTAATAACTTTCAGATTGCCCTCAAGCTGTCTTGTTTAAGGCTCTACATTGCCTATCTAAATAAATCTGCTTCCCATTTTCTTCAACTGCCTTTGCATCAATGCTCATTACATAGTTTATCACTACTTCCTGGTGTAATTTATTTTCCCCTTCTTGGACTTCCTATCACCTGGTAAATATGGGTGGTGCTCTGCTGAATGATGTCTATGATCTTCTGAATTTTACCTTGTTCTCATAAAATAGATTTCTACCTTGAATGAAATTAATGCTCACAACTCAGAAGCACTTTAGTCTACTGGGCTCCAGATTGCCTACTGACAATATGTACCTCCTTATATCCTTGATCATCTAACTATATAAAAAATGAAAATGTCTGCATCTATAAGAAGTTTTAATTTCACAGAAAAACTCTCCCTTCAATCCAGCTTCTTCAAGATCTTTAATATTAAGAAAAATATCTTTTAAAACATGTTTAATGTTAAAATCTAATATCATTCACTATTTCCTATTTTATTCATAATTCAAAGTAACATGGATTTGTCTAGCCAACATAATAAAACTCATCAGGTATAGAGTACATAACTAAAATGAGTTCAGATCCTAGAAAATCCCAGAATGATAGATTACAAGTCAGAGATTATGTTAAAAATTTAAAGGCTCCATGCATGGTGGCACACACCTTTAATTTCAGCATGTAGGAGGCAGAAACACGCCGCTCTCTGAGTTCAAGGTCAGCCTGATTTACACAGATAGCTCCAGGTGAAGTAGAGCTATGTAGTGAGGCCATGTCCCAAAAGGAAAGAAAGGAATTTAGTGGGCAGTATGACGACAGGAATGTACAGTGCACAGGGAAGCTCAGCTTCACAGAGCATTTTAAACATAATCAGGTTTAACTCTCACTGGGAGAGCAGCCTGTCATCAAAACCAAAGCCAGAGCCAGAGAATAAAGAGTAGACAGACTTAAAGTTGACAGTTATTGGAAATTTTAACTTAAAATAAGTAGTTTGGGGTTTTTATTACTGTCATCTAATTTATTTCTTATAAATGATACTATATAAACACATTACTATTTCCCCATATTTGGAAAGAAAGCCATCATAATTTGAATTCTCTTTGGGAAAAGACTTCATACTTACCAAACAGGATAGTCTGGAACTCCAAATATTTCCCTTATTATTCTGACAAGATGCTATACAAAACTAAATCTCCGGCTTAACAATGGCACAAAGAGACAGAATTTTAAGTACAGTATGGGAAATAGCACCTGCTTTTTGCAGGCAAAGACAGGACTCAAAAGAAGAAAGAGACTCAGAAAAAAAAATTGATCTATAGCTGTTAAGACAGAGAAATGCAGGTATGGTCCTGCTCTGCTCTTAGTCACTCTAACAAGAGCCCAATGCCACATGCTATTCACATACCAAAGTCCCTGAAGAACGACTCACGAGCCACATTCAATACCCTATGAATGACTGCTGGACACATTCTGAATTCCAGATTTGGGGAAATGGTATCAGGCCACAACTATCACATATTACAAGTTACTGAATACAGGGAAAGCAATCTTTTCAAAGATTAAAAGGGGGAAACCAATATATCTTGGAGAGCAACTTCAAAATGTTACAGAAATTCTATATAAAATAATTTTAAATGGTTTTTTTTACCTTTTTTGTGGAGCGACATGGAGGAGAAAGACTTCCTACAGAATTTTTTCAAGCTTAACAAAAACAAAAACATTACATGGATAGGGCAAGCCCACAAAAGTGGTTAGCAAACAGTAATTTGTCATCCCCAGGCAACTTCTTACAGGCACCTCAGAAATAAATCCATTCAAAGGCATCCAGTAATTCTAGAAAACAACATTCATGCCCACTTCCAATTTCCAATTTTCCTACCTTTTAATAAAAAACATTACTTGAAGGTAAAAGAAATCTTTGAACCATCACTTACAATAAAATACAGGCAATGAAATAGCAGAATCTAGAAGAACAATTTTTTTTATCCCATGGCTATCTCGTAAAAAAAAAAAAAAAAAAAAAGGAAACACTTTTGTTTCCATGAAAACACATAGGAAGCACTTCTATCTAGAGCATACATTAAGAATGAACATAAATATAAAATGTGTTTTTAGTTAGCAATTAATAAGGATAACCTGTTACATAGATGACTGCACACTTTCTTATTATCATATAAAATTGCTGAGGTCAATTTCCATTCAGGCATAACATTATTAAAATATTAAAGTTCAGGATGTCTTATGTGAAAAATAAACAGAAAGTAGACAAATAAAAGGAGTCACAGTAGTGTATCATTTTTCTTGTAGAAAATTTCAGAGGACCAAGCATCTTGACTGGTGAACTGTGATTCGTTTTCTGTTTCTTCCACAAAGCAGTCTCTTTTTCAAAATCGTGTCATTTAAGAGAAGATCCTCAATGACCAATAAGTGTGCACCTTCATACTTATGCACACACAAACATCAAAATACAAAACTTTAGGCAAATATTTACCCAAATACTTGAGTTAGGTTATTTTGTACTTGGGAATTATAACCATATGCATTTCATCTATCTAAAAGGAGTTGGATGCTCCAGAAAGATATTAGATCTGAAACTGAACCTGGTAACTATTTTTAAGAACAGCCTACCAGAAAAATTGATACTTACCAAACACAAAATTAACTCAACAGGATTTATGCCAGATACAGTAAAATAAGATCTTACCAGCACAGTATACACACACACAGAATATAAAAAGAGCTTCCTAAATGTGTTGCATTACTTATCCCCAATGGAAAGAGGATGCTCTCCTTCAAGGCATTCTATAAATCATTGAACTTGTTGGTTAAATATGAAATTATGTATGTATTAATTTAAACATTCTGTGCTCAGTAAATACAGAGTTGGTTAATTGTAAGTGATTTAAGCAGAGGTACTTAAAGGCCCTTTTCCTGCGATGCTCCCAATGGTGGAAATAGACTGCATTCAATTGAGTTGTTAGCTCAGGGAGTCTCATGGACATTCCCTAACAACACAGGCAGCTGCTCAGATAAAGGGTTGCTCTTTTTTTTTCAGCTTTTTTTAAATAAATTTATTTATTTTTATATCAATCACAGGTTAGGTTTTTTGCATCCCATGCGTAGCCCCCTCCCTCATTCCCTCCCACCCTCCCCAACTGTCCCTCAACTCCTCCCCTCCCCCTCCAAGTCCACCAATGGGGGAGGATCTCTTCCCCTTCCATCCGACCCCAGATCATCTTGTCTCCTCAGGGCTGGTGCAATGCCCTCTCCTGGGATCTAGCCAGGCTGCTACTCCCTGGCATGTATGGGGGAGGGTCGAAGAGTCAGTCATCAAGTTCAAGACTGAAACAGTCCCTGTTCCCCTTACTAGGGTCTTCAGTTCGACAATGAGCTATCATGGGCCACATCTGAGCAGGGGTTCTAGGCC
>JAQQSO010004565.1:0-12678 GCA_028658305.1 Pachyuromys duprasi | reverse complement strand
CGAATTTCATGATTTCCTCCTTTTTAATTGCTGAGTAGTATTCCATTGTGTAAAAGTACCACAATTTCTGTATCCATTCCTCAACTGAGGGACATCTGGGTTGTTTCCAGGTTCTGGCTATTACAAATAAGGCAGCTATGAACATACTTGAGCAAATGTCCTTGTTGTGTACTTGAGCATCTTTTGGGTATATGCCTAAGAGTGGTATAGCTGGGTCTTGAGGAATCACTATTCCTAATTGTCTAAGAAAGCGCCAAATTGATTTCCAGAGTGGTTGTACAAGTTTGCATTCCCACCAGCAATGGAGGAGGGTTCCTCTTTCTCCACAACCTCTCCAGCATACTTCCTTTCCTATTTGTATCTCTTTATATCCTTCACATGTCTTGCTGTTTTACTAAGGCTTTAAGTCACTCTGCTGTACATAAGGAGAAAAGAGGGCCCTTCTTGTCTTGTTCCTGATTTTAAAAATGCTTTGGAGTTTTTTTTGTTTACCATGATGCTGGCTATAGACTTGCTGTATATTACTCTTATTATATTGAGGTAAGTCTTCTGTATCCCTTTATTCTTGAGAATTTTTATTATGGATTTTTCCAAAGACATTTTCTGTATTAGGAACAGGTAAATGAATGGAACTACAAACAATAATTCTGACTGACATGCCTGAACCTCAAAAAACAACTGCAGCATGTTTTCTCTTATTTGTAGATGGCAACTTATAATATATATATGTATATATATGAATATATATTATGTATGCACCTATCAATCAATCTGTCTATCTACCTATCTCTACTTATCTATCTAAGTTTAATTTTGAATGTCCACAGATGTCAGGAGGGCATCTTGACAAGGAATAAGATTTCAAAGTAGATTAGATAACACAGCAATATTAACAGTTAATTTTAAATATGGGAACAAAATGGTTAAATGGAATGGAGAATGGGTTAAGAAAAGGAATATGAGAAAAAGAAATAGCACTAAAACTTTTTCAAAAGTTAAATAAAAACATATTATTGTAGAAGCTTCTCAAAATATGTAAGAAGAATTTAGATGGACTTGTACTATAATTAAAGAAAAATGTCACTAGTATGCAACACAGTTGCATCTTTATACTGGGATAATAAAGATCCCAGTGCCAGGAATGAGTTATATTTTTTTAGAGATGATGGCTAGTGAGGTTCTAAAGGCCTCCAAACATTACAGGATATTTGCTTTTTGTTATCCCAGAACTTGACAATAAGACCCTATTGCTGAAAACGTCAAATATTTGAATCGTAGAACATGGAGAATTTTACTGGCATTGACCTTAAAGCTTCATTCCTAATATACATATTATCAAAGAGAAAAAGTAAGACTCAATCTTGTCTTGATGTGAGCCCACAATTTACAATAGATAACAAATGGCTTTTTAGATATGCCCTTGGTGCAATAAAAGAATGAATGTTATAGGTTGGTTAGACCACTTTCTCATTGAATTTGTGGGTTATTTCACAAGATAGCACCATTATCAGGGCCAAGAAACCATGGATATATAAGTCATAGCCCTGTCCTAGGGAAAATCCTATTACCGTAGTACTAAGTAAACATACTAATTTCTAATGACTGATCCTCATGTATGAATGCATCTTTCTACCTTCAGCAGAGAAATTTCTTTTCACAGTAGAGGACAATTAACATGGAGACACACTCTGACCAAGGTGCATAGAAAAAGAGACATCAGAACGTTTTTATCATGCCTCCTCCTTCCAGGGCTTGAGGATCATCACATATGAAAGAAAGGAAAGACTGTAAGAGCCAGAGGTAGTGAGTGACTAGAACAGAACAGTGTTTTCTGGACACAATAGGACAGTTTCACTTATGAACTCAGCAGTTATTATAGCGTGTATGATATCCTATGCAAGCTCAAGCTAAATGAAATACACGCAACTAAATGAGAGGTAGGTAGTCATGAAGTTGAGGATTATGGTTATTTGGAAGCTGTTGAGAGATGAGATGAAAGTCATTTTTCTTCTTTAATTAATTAAATAATTACAATTTATTCACATTGTATCCCTGCTGCATCTCCCTCCCTCTTTTCCTCTTAGTCTCACTCACCCTCCATCTTCTCCCCCTGTGCCCTTTCTCTAGTCCACTGCTATGTGATATGTGACCTAGCCTATCAGGTCATATCACATCTGGATGCATCATCTTCCTCTGTGTAACCTTGGCTGCGGCTCAGGCTGGCCTCAAATGCATAGAGATCCACCTGCCTCTGGCTCCCTGAGCACTGGGATAATAAGCCACCACACCCTCCTTCCCTGGTTACTCACTTCTTAAACTTACTTGGGTGAACAGGTTTATAACTACTTACCAGGCATAACTTTCCTAGTTTCAGGAATCGTTTTATTTATTTAAATAATGAAGTTAATGATCAGAAAAGTGAAGATCATATATACTCATACTCACTAAACTAGAACCTCTCTGCTTATATTTTTAAAGATCTAAGGATAGTTTATAAATAAGTCCCACTTATAAGATGTTACTTAGATGGACTAGATGAAATTTTATATTTTTAGAGCTTTCTTTGCCTCTCTCTCTCCCCCCACACACCTTTTTTCTTACCTCTCCAATACACACACAGACACACACACACACACACAAACACTTCAGGAGACCTGCCGTGGTTTAACCATGTACCCCAGGAGCCATGTACTAAAACATTGATGCTGAAAACAGCAAACCCAGGCTACTCATCTATTTATTAATGACAGTTGATAAATGGCTCACAATTTGATTTCTTGTTCTCATGGTCTCTTTACTTTTTTTTTTACTTACTGTAATGAGATGGTCCGATACAAAGACCCTTTCCAGATATAGATGCCAGATTTTCAAATATAAATCTTTGTTCTTTATAGTAATCTCTAGTGTTCTGTTATAACAGCAAAAAAAGAAAAGATGCCTACTGGTGTATATTAACAGGCAAGTCTCATACGTGAGTTCTGCTATAATAAAGACAGCAAGGGAAAAGCCTTCTGGCAAATACTGAGAGACTTGCAGTCCAATGCACACCAACTCTGGAAGGCAGAGTCAGGAAATAAGAAGATTTCAAGGTGACTCAAGTTAAAATGCTAGTTTATTCCAACAGAAGAATTGTGGGTGCCAGCATGCTATTTATACTGTTGAAAGGGTTTGTCTGCTGAAACCTTCCACCATGTAAAGAAGGGATAGCCACAACCTACTCTGCTTACTGTACTTTAGACCAAATGCACGACCCTGGAGTGACAGTTAATCTGCCAACTCAGTAGCTACCGGCTCACTGAAAACAAAGAAAGACTCAGACACAAAACATAACCATGACAGCAAATTACTTTATAGTGCTTCCAACCTGTAAAACTACATTTTAAAGGCTAAGCATGCCTTCCCTGATATTCTGGGCTTTTTTATTCCTTTTCTGAAAGCCCCCTCCTGTTTTGTCATGTGGCTGCTTGTTGGCTTCCCTTGCAAGCTGCATGGCTTTCTCTCTTTGTCTTCACTGTCTCCCTTCTGCTGACAACTGTGAACATTTACATTTTGTCTACCCTGTTGTTTTCATCTTAAAATCCAATAAAGTTGTCCATGGAATCCAAAAAAAAAAAAAAAACAAAGGAAATATTCAAAGAATATAAAGCTGGTATGCTATCATAGATTCAAAAAGAATAGTAGAATAACCGATCAGGTAATGTTTTTAATTTAACTATTATTTCTATGAAATAATTCTCATTTGTGAATGTCCCTCCCCCACACAGTGCTAAAGCCTATAAGTAGCTAACTTACAATTGAAAAGATTATTCAGGTGGGTCCCTGATGCAAATTGTTTCACTATAAAAAAAAATTATGTGAGAGTATGCTTTCTCACCTTTCACTATCAAAGCATGAACAAAAGAGAAGTCAAGCGAGCATACAGAAAGGTAGTGGCTACCCACAGGCTGAGAGAAGATATGTCAAAATTCAGCCTACTTGTTGACCCTTCCATCTTAGATTTTCAAGCACCTATAATATAGCAACCATAGCATGATTTTTCTGCTGTTTAAGTCAAATAGTGAGTGCATGCTTTTGTTATCAAAGCCTAAGAAAGTAATAGAACTAAGAAATGGAACTCTTTAAATAAGACAGTACAATGCCATTCTTAAAGAAAAATGAAAAAGAAACTTCTAGTAAACCATAATAAGGTTCTAATCAGACAAAAATAAACTCAGATAAATCCTGTGTGGTGACACAAAGTTAAACCAATCACAAGGAGGAAGGGTCATCAGGATTTTGAAGTTGAAGAATTAATAGCCTTGGCTCCAAAATGACACTGTCTCAAAATAAAATAAAACAGTAATACAAATAAATTAAGGATGCAAAATCATTTCAAAGACAAGACAATAATAATTGATTTTTAAGAAATCAATGTGAGGAAAAGCTAAAGTAATATTGCTAATGTAAAATATTATATAAATTTAAGATGTATATAATCAATGTAGCAGTTCTGTGTTTGAGATCTTTGGGTCATTCTGGCTTCTCTACTTTAAACACTGCAGATTTCAAAAGGGGTTTCTAGAATAAGAACATCAACTACCCAGGACCCAGAGAGGTTTGCTAAGACTGAAGCATCACCCAGAACCATGTGTGAACTGCGCCGAGGTCCCCTACAAAGGTATAGCAGATAGGCAGCTTAGACTTCAAGTGGGTCCTCAAATAAGGGAAGTGCGGACTGCATTAGACACCAACTCACTTGCTAGCTTTTAGATCACTTTCCCCTGGAAGGACTGCCTTTTAGGCTACAGGAGAAGAGAGCACATTTAGTCCTGGAACAACTTGATGAGTTGGGGTGAATCGGAAAGGGAGCTCCCCTTTGCTGAGGAAAGGGGGAGGAAGAATGGTGAAGGGAGAAAGGGCGGAACTGGGAGGGGAGGAGGGAAGGGGCTACAAAGATGTAAAGTGAATAAAATAAATAAAGGAGGAAAAAATGGGACCATCAAAAATTTAAAAAAAAACCATAAAAATGCCAGTGCCATGTGTCTCACACTTTACTCATTACTCTCCATTCATGTATCAAATATGTGTGTTTAAAGAAATTGAAACGTATTTTCAAGCAGCTTATGAAGAGTTCTGAAGCTAGTAGAGAGGCCCTATGTAGAAATCTATAGAATATTCTTTAACTCACTGATTTTGTCGCCAGTGTATTGGTGAAATACTCCTCGCAGAGTCAGTATTGATGTGTCCTTAACAAGTGATGCATTCACTTTGTTTAGTTCCCTCACTTGCCATGCCTTTGATTTCCATTGCAGAGCACAAAACACTGAGTCTCAGTGCATTCAATAGTGGTGTCTTGCCAGGCTCCTCTTGAATGTCACAAAATATCAGATTATGTTTGATTGCCTTGACAGTTTCTAGATGTGTTGGACTTATGTTTTAGAGATTTTTTCATTACAGAGCTTTAATGATCTGGCTTCTTCTGTTCATAGACAGGTTATGGACATGAAAAAGTCAGTTTTCTATTAAGGTGACAAATTTATTCAATATTGTTTTTGTGTATTTTTGAGTGATATTTGTAGTTCTTAGATTATTAAATAATAATGTTTTTGAAAATGGAGAGTGATGAAAATGGCTCAGTCAACAAAATATGTATCACCAGCACCCACACAGAAACTATACATAATGATACAGGGAGTTGAAGAATAGTAGATCCACAAACACCATGGCCAGTTTTGCTAACTAGTTCTTTCAAAGATTATGTCTTAAAATCAAGACAAGGAACAATGGGAGAACATACCCCGTGTTCACCA
Source organism: Pachyuromys duprasi (assembly GCA_028658305.1). NCBI lineage: Eukaryota > Metazoa > Chordata > Mammalia > Rodentia > Muridae > Pachyuromys > Pachyuromys duprasi. The sequence continues at coordinate 6,889 of JAQQSO010004565.1, read as the reverse complement.
TTTAGCTCCACAAACACCTGTACTTATGTACCCATACACAAACATGCACACATGAGTACTTTTTTTAAAGAACACTAATTACCCAGTCCCCACTTGTTTACAAAACACATGATATGAGCTTAACTCCCTGTGAGTCTCTGCTGGAGACTAACAAGGGTACAGTGTGTGCTTATCAATGAGAGAAAGGCTTGACCAGAGACCAAGTAGAATAGGATGTGTTCTTTATCAATGAATATTACATTTCCTTATGCAAAGGGTGATTTTTGTGTGTGTGTGTGAAAAAGCTCTTGAAAAAATTTAAAATCTTACTATTCACTTAAAAACAGTGACCTGTGACATAATTTTCCAAAACAATCAAGCACAAACATATGTGTCTACAACTATATCTGTTATCATTCACAAGATGGGACACATGTTCATGGTAGGAATTTTCCATAAAGATCAAGATATGAAGGTTTCCTTTAAAAATGAAAAAGAAGTTTAAGAACACTGTTTATTGCTTTATTCTCTTTATGTTCATAAATAAGTGACTACTTTTATACTAATTAAATTTCATCAGTGTTACAGTTCTCAGCAAAAGGACCTCTGGTTTTTTGTTTTGTTTTGTTTTGTTTTTCTTGTATGCTTCACATTGTATGTTCAGTTCTATGCATATCAGGGGGCAAAGTGTTGTTTCCTTTATTCATATACATGTTTTAGACAGTAAATATGAAGTAAATTTAGAAATAGAATCACTGGAAAAGGCTTCTAAAAGGGTTTTGACTCAGGAGGTATTATGACGGTTGTGTACAGTTAAAGTTGCCTTGGCTTACAGGAGTGGAAAGGAAATGGTCTTATTTTGAATGAGCACCATTCTATGGAGGTAAGAATGAGATAAATGACATTGGGGACCCTTGAGCTAGGCCCCCAAAGGGCCAGAATGGCCTCTGTCACAGGTCAGGGACTAGCACCATGACTTTATTTTGCTTTTGGTGCTGAAAACTACTAAAAGGAGACACATTTGGGGACTCATTAATCATTTTGACACATAATAGGTCAGTGTAATATAAAACACTACTGAATACAATGACCTTGACAGTCAGTGCCATTTATTGGTGGTCTTAGGTTCATTTGTTCAAGTAATGAATAGTGCGTCAACGAGTAAGATCTGGAAATCCTAGAAGCAAAGAATCCTGTCTCCTCTTTATGACAAATAGGTCTAAAACTCTCTTTCTCTCTTTATGGTCATTGAAAATTAGTATCAAGAGAAATGGTTAGATATAACTTTGTATTTCCAGCAGGGAAGTAATTGTAAAGGACAAATTTTCATAGAATTTCATAAAAGCATTAATAATCATTGGTGTAAGGTTGTGTGTTTTAGGTTCTTTGTGAGAATATTGTGTTATAGAAGTGGAATATGTGATGTCAGAAAGAATGTGCTCTTACTTTCTCTACAGCGGTATGTGCATTTGTCAAGAATAGGGATGGAACAAACAATTCAATAACCACAGGACATAAATACAATTTAAATTTAAGAGAAGCCAAATGTCCGAGTCAAATTCTCACATCATTTTAATTGCTGATTATTGGTGCTCTCTATGAGTAAAACAGTAACACACAGAATCAAAAAAAAAAGGCAAGAAAATGTAATATAAACTTGGGTGCTAAATGGAAAAAGAACATAAGAGCAATAGCATTCTCATGGGCAAAAAGGTGGAAGCTTGCTGCTTTATGAGTATAGGGGTCTGACTTCAGAACCTTGTTCTAAATGTTAAAAGGTTGTTTGTAAGAATAGCAAAAGGTACATTTGTCCTTCAGATAAAGCCAAGTTACAACACAAGTCTTATGATTCTCCTCGTTCCAGTATGTGATTTTTTTTTCCCTTCCTATTCTTAGAATCTTAAAGAGCCCTTCTTCTGTTTAAATTTGTTCCATGAACTTTTTGCTTTGAAAGGCTTAAGAAAGCTAATTAGTTTTCAGCTTGCACAAGGGTTTTTGTTTGTTTGATTTTTATTTTGTTGTTGTTGTTGTTACTGTTATTCCTGTATGGATATGTTTCCAAGTTCTTTCTGGAGCTGAAATTAATATGTTCGTTTAGGAACTAATACTCAGATAGACCTAAGTGAGACAGTTATAAAACCACATGTAAAATACAGTAGTTCTTCAAGTGTGCTAAGACATGGCTTAGAGACTATTCTGGGTCATAAACCACACCATAATGAAACAAAGACAATGAAAAACATAATGTATATTCCTGCATCAAAAATAATTTAACTTTCATTTTGTGAATCCATCTGGCATGATATCCCTTTTCCTGAGTGGTTCCTAAGTCCAATGAGGGAGCTGCTGATTGCCACCAAGATATGTGTGCCACTTTGCACCTTTACAATTATTGCAGCAGTCTGGTCATTTGTGTGGTTCATAGGCATCATAGCTGGGCAGATGTCTTAGTTACTGTTCTATTGCTGTGACTAGCCACAACCAAGTCAAATGTTCTAAAATAAAACATTTACTTGAGGGCTTGCTTACAGTTGCAAAGGTTAGCCCATTATCATCATAACAGGGTGCATGGTGATGGGCAAGTGTGCTCCTGGAAAGCCGAGAGCTCTTTACTCTGATCCACAGGCAGCAGGAAGAGAGGCTGAGCCTGGTGTGGGATCTGGAAACCTCAGGGCCCATCTGAAACAGCACACTTTCTCCCACAAGGCTACAAGGCCCAATCTTTCTAATCCTTTAAACAGTTCCACTCCCTAGTGAGAAGGCATGCAAATATGTGAGCCTGTGGGAGCTGTTCTTATTCTATCAGTAGGACTGTTTGTTGCCTCCTTCCTTACGAAGGTTTTACCATGTCTTCTGGTGCTATGAAAGGTTGTCCTCAAGAAAGGGCATCCAGATCACTTTCAGCTCAAGGGTCTCTGGGCCTTCTTTCTGAGGGTATGGAATCTTCAGCAATATTGACTTATCTTACCCCTATGGGGGTTAACCAAAGGCCATAGGCTATATGTTTTTGATGGACTCTTAGAAATCCCTGGCCAAGAACTCAAGGAAATCATTGCCATGCCTGGCATTGGGGTTTTTGTTAGTTAATCTTTGACTCTTGAAGGGAGCACCGTCAGCACAGATGAGGAAAGGTCATTAAAAGAAAATATACATTTTAATACACTGAATTGTGTACATTATAGTATTTTTCTTCTGGGTTCCTTGTGACTCTTTCATCTATATATATTGTTACTTTACCTACCTCCCATCTTCTGCTGTATTTAGCTCATCCTGTCTTCCTTAAGGAGCCTCCCCTTTTTAGTTTCCCCCATTGGATTAAGATTATATCTTTCTATTTCCCCTTACCCTCCTACAAACCTCCTGTATATTTTTATCTGTCTCCTCCTTCCGAAGGGACCATACCTTGAGACCTAGCTAATTAATAAGTGTAAGTGAAATTATAGATATTGGGGGAGAATTTACAACCAATACTTTACTGAAGCAAAATAACCTCCAACAACAAGATATAAACATTTGTCCTTATACCCACAAATAATTGTAGTCTTCACACCTTTTTAAGAAACTTCTCTTTTTAACAGATGAGAGTAATTACAGAAAATCAGAACCAATTAAAATGTAGAGTTTGGGGGACCAGTCCCAATTAATAGATTTACAAAACATTCCTGCATCTAAAGCTCAGGAAAAGTGCTGAAGAGGGTTAGAAAGATGGTAAAAGTCAGAGGATTAGAGGCTTGGCTGTGATATTGTGCCTCCTAGTAACATCAGAAACCATACCTGCAAATCCCCCTTATCAACACTGATCAGAAAAAGAGGATGCCAAATGAACATGACAAGGAAATGTTCATAAGATATCAGCAATGCAGAAAGAACTATAGGCAACTTAATAACATGATAATAACAGGTGTCACCCCACCACATCTACCAAGAAAGAGCACATCATTTAGTTGTATAATACCAAATGTTCAGCCCTGAAAACATGCATACAGGTAACAGTATATGGAGTCAATAGGCTATATTTAGCAATAAATGCAGACATAAGTTTGAAGAGGGGTTGGGAGAGGTATATAGGAGGGATTGGAGGAAGAAAAGTGAAGAGAGAAATGTTGACATTAAAATACAATCTAAAAATGTAAAATGTGGAAAAATAATCAATCTGAAAAAAATCTGAAATACATGGAAATTGAGCCACCCTTACATAAATCACAAAAAGTCAAGAAGACATCTTGTGGGGCTTGGAATTAAATATATAAAACTAGACAAAATTTAATATTTAAAAATAATACCCCAAGTAGTGTTACTCTTCTCAAAGCAGATGCCAATTCAACCAATGATTAACTCAGAAAATCTTAAATAATCTAAACCTACTGTTATGATGCTCAGGTAAGAAAAAAACGTTGGGAGTAACATAAAGCAGAGTTCCAAGTGCCCATGCTCTCAGAAGTACTCTGACAAGCCAGAAATTAGTAACACTCTTTTATCTTTATTGTAATCATTTACTTATGGAGTAGAAAAGTAATGAAAGCGAAGGACTGCCATCATAATTAACTAGCTAGTGGTATAAAAGTAAATGCATTTATTCTCCAGTCCATTTAGAAATGTTCATTTATGGAAAATAAAAATGCTGTAGCCATTCAAAAATGTAGATCTTGGATTCATTTGCGGCTGAATGATTTGACCTTTAGCCAATTTTATATTATTCCCTGTAGCATAGTATAATAAAAAAGCGCCAGTGTATTTCAATATCAGTGTTTTTAAAGACCTTGGTTAATAGAGATTTACTGGGTAAACTAATTCATGCTTTATGATCCATGAGTATAAACATAGCCAAAAGTACATTTTGTATTTATAACAATGTAATAATCCAACTGTTCCTTGTCAGTGTGTTCAGACTCATAGAACAACAATAACAAAATAAGTTTCAAAGAAAACACAATCAGAATGCCATATTTATGCAAGAAGCCTGAAGGCCAATAAGGTATTGCTTAAGCATTTCTGTGATTCAGAAGAAGGGCTTCAAGAGTGGTGCTGAGGTTAGAATTACTCATGTAAAAGGAAAGCTGTGTTTTAAATCATCTGATCACACAGAGAAAAACAAGCATAATCAAATGAAACTGGAAAATAAACATTACCTATATGATTGTTTTCTGTTCAGTAGGATGTACACAGAGATGTTAAGGGCTTCAGGAAGTGGGACATTTTAAATTCTGCGGTCTACTTATAGATTCATAGTTCTATACTGGGAGGAGAGAAACGTAGCCCCTGAGAAATCTGAGACTCGGGTTTCCGAGTCTGAGAAATCCAGACTCAGATAAATTTATGCAAACATATAGTGTACTTCTATCCCTTTCTGGCTTCTCTTTTATCTACCTTTCAATAATTGTCATTATGTTCTGTCTTATGTTCAGACATTTAGGAAAGGTGTTTAATTATCTTTCTTTCCTTTTGCATATTCCCTTGTCTATGCTAAAACCTATCAAGGGATTGCAAAGGTCACTAAGGGGTTAAAGTTCTTGTGCCAGCATGAAGACCTGAGTTCAGATCCCCACATCTATGGCAAAACTGACTGTAGCCATGAACATCTGTAATCTCGACCAAGGGAACAATGATAGGATCCCTGGACCTCATTGCCATAGGAAAAAAAAATGGTAAATTTAGAGAAACACCCCAACCCTGACCTTTGGCAGCAACAGCTGTAAACATAGGCATATGTTCCTGGACACACATGAACATGTATACACACACATACATACATACATAATTATTATGTTAAATTTGTAAGACTTTTTCCGTCATTTATATCAATCCAAGACAGAAGCCATAGTGGTCCAAAGAGAACATTTCCATTCCCTAGAAGTGAAAGAATTCTCAAAGCGGAACAGACACAGGCATTAAAGTCCAGCTTTGAGAAATACTTCAAGTGGAAGTCATTGTTTCCTGAAGAAGTCCATGAGTAAATGATGGAACAATTAAATAGAGCTTATAAAAAGCATGAAATTATTTCCTCTAATGTAAAATAAAAAGGCTCCCTAACCACCTAGCCTATTTGCAACCACACTGTTTAAATGATGAATGAGATCCATAGAGGCAGGAATTGCTGCCTTTCAGGTAGGCAGTTTTGAGCCACGGGCAATAAGCTACTGTTCTATAATGGACAGTGGCAGGATTCAGTCAAGAAAGCTGACATATGTTTAACCTTCAGAACTGAGCAGTCTTGGAAGAGCTGGTGAGCAGAGGGCATAGTTGAGACTTGAGTTGGGAGACCATTATGAGAGATGAGAGACATTACATTATCATTTCAGAGACATGATTGAACCTTAAAGAGAAAGAGGTTGTTCACTAAGAGGAGTAGCTTGAACTAAGGGGAAAAGAGTTAGCAGCAATGATGAACAATGAATGGAAACATAAAAGAGAAAGAGTTTTTAGAAAAATCACCAAACTAATGGATAATATCTGACTTTTTATACATTGTGGGAAAGAAGTTCTAGAGAACAAGACTCAGTCTTTTATCCCTTCTATGACAAGAACACTGAAGAGGCAGGAATTTGAGAAGATTATAAGCTTAGCATCATTTGGCCACAGCACAGATTTCCTGTTTGTGCCAGAGATAACTGTTGGAGCAATTTCGCAACTAAATTTTCTCCAGGTGTTGGATTTGGCCACTTGAAGTTAGGAGTATCTTAAGTGGGTGGACCCCACAACCTAACACCCACCAAGAGGCAAGATAATTTCAAGACAGTTCAGATCACAAAGATGTCAGCAATCTCTTGCAGATATCTGCCAGACGTAATGTTTTATTTGCCAAAGGAAGTAGTACATTACTATATTAATGACAAACACCAATTCCTAAACAGATTCTTTTTTGAGTCTTTAAGGAAAATCATTTAGGAAGCTAATAGAATGAGATCAGGCA